>JACSZP010021045.1:0-13355 GCA_016161895.1 Pinna nobilis
TGTCTCCTACTGCGTTTTTTGGAGCCCATTGAGATGGATATGGGAGGTAAAACATGTATTAAGTATTTGTATTTACATATACATGTATAAGCACATAAACAACTGTAGGGCTCGATCATTTAATCGACTGGTGATGGTGTAGACACTACAACAAGATGACAAAAAATGACACTACAGATAAAAATGTAAAACAATAGTTGGCATAGATATCACAATATCAGTATTTATCAAGTGGATCAAGGGATTACTCTAAAACATAAATTTGACAAAGAGTCATCTCCCTTTAATCTCCAACTTGTATACTACGTTTGTATATATTTATATGCTATGGATAATTTATGAGATGTAGATGTAGCCTACATGAATTACTACACAATATAGAGGTTTAAATGTACAAGTATGTATGTGTATTGTATAGTTGATATGGAGAGGTAAAACATGTGTATAATGATGATGATGATGGCGATGATGATGATGACGATGATGATGATGATCAGATTATTCATTTCTTTACGTACAATTATGAATTCAATTTGATATCTAAATAATGTTCGGCTCGCTTAGTCGCCAGTCATTTCATTATATTTTAAATTCGATCACAAATAAAATAGCAAGTTGGACACTACGAAAGTTAAAACTTCACATGATTTTTCGGCTAGGTTCGCTCACGAATTCGTTAATCAACTCATTTGATATCTTTAAATTAAATTTACATTTATTTGATATCTAAAAAAATTTCGGCTTGATTCGCTCGCAAGTCATTTCTTTATCCTTTAAATTCTATCACAAGTAATATAGTAAGATAGATAAATTGAAATTAAATCTGNNAAAAAAAAAATTTAAAAACAAAATCGGCCCGCTTCGCTCGCCAGTCATTTGGCAAATTGCATCACAAATAAAATAGCAAGTCAGACAAATCGAAGTTAAAACTATCCTATAATTTCCCGGCTCGCTTCGCCGCCGAATTCGTTAATTACCTTGTTACATATCTCTAAATGAGATACAAATTTATTTGATATATCGAAATTTGTTCGACTCGCTTCGCTCGCCAATCTTCATCCAATTAATTCTTTGGATCTAATCGGTCTCTACATGATTGCGTTCACTTCAAGTGTAAACGTAGTCTTAAAAGAATACAAATTTCTTGAAGGAAATAAACATAACTTGCCCCGCTTCTATTTTTTGGGGTGGGACAAAGCATTTTAAAAATACCCCTAGGGAAAAAAAACTCGGTGTTCAACCCCCCCCTTTCAAAATTTCCTAGATCCGCCTATGCTCTGAGAGGACCGTTACTGGATCCGGAATGTTGTGATGTTGTTCCCTAAAAGATAGAAGCTTGACACCCAGGTATGGTGCATCTCCGGAGGACATTGTCTGCACTGCGTCGGTTAACTTGGAAGATACAGCCATGATGTGCAAGGTTGAAAATTCCTTTCTTGTAACTGATGTGATGTGAGTTGAGATATACCTTACCCATGGTGTGAGGTTCGAAAGACAATCCACAGTATTTCCTTTCCTTATATCTCATACCATCAACTTGAAATAATTTAGAATCGGAATTTCATTGAATACTATCAGCTTGCGCTATACTCAATCATTTCTATCTCATTGCTTCAGTTATTCAAAATCGGGTATATCAGTGGATATTCGCTATTTGGACCAAGTTTAGAATACATCTTTGAGTACTGTCATAATTTATAAAGTTGTAAGTCTAAGTCTAGATAATATTTCTCACTTGCATACCGGTATGTTAAAGTTTAAGTTTTAAATTTTTCTTTTAAACAATCAAGACTTACTGTTGTAAGATTTGTACAGTTTGTTTTTATTTTTTAAAAGAAAATTTTAAATGTTAAATGTAATATATATTCTATAGAACAGATACAGATATATTTATTAAATATGAAACTCAATTCAAAATTAAGATAAAAAAAAATGCAACAACAATGTAAATTTTACTATACAGAGTGCAAATTTCACTATCACCATTTATATTATTATATTTTTATATAGTTATACAGTTTATTCCTTATTTTTTCATAATTTTTTTCTCGCAACGACTACTTGTTTCTTTTAAATGTACATACACTTGTACAGGTAACACAGGTAATGCATTTAGTCACTACCCTTGGAAGGCCTCTTTCATACCTACTTAACTAATTAGTATTTTTAACGAGTCGGGAATAAACCGCCCCACGCGAGAAAGTACCTATCTACTGATAATGCGTATCACCAACCATTATCATCGGGATCGGTATGACAGTGGTTATCTTATAAAATTTGTGTAAACACTCGTGACATGATCATCGACTGAAAAACTGAGGTATGCGTGCTTCTTTGTAGATAATTTCAGAAATACTTATTATTTTGACGACGAATCAACTGGCGAAAGAAAGACGTAGTTATGAAAAGTACCTCCTTTTTGAGGCGGAATGCCACATGGCTAAGGCCTGAAAGGGTTACATCTCTCAGCAAAAATGTTTTTTTTTTTAAAACTGGAAAAGGTTGGAGCACAGGGGCATCTTATCAACGGCTGCTCTCGACTGTACATGTATATATACTACACACACTGTCGCCCCTGTGGTTGGAGAAAAAGTGGCATATGGTTACAGTGTTGTCGACCAATTCTGCGCCCCTAAATTACACGCAGAATAGGCAGACATGACTGTATAAATGGGCTAGTGTTTACATTTATTACCAAAATACTGATAGTGATAATATCACACATTCTTGCTCCACTGGAAAATAAATGATCTATCAAGATAAATTTCCCTCAGTCATAGTAGCCTATGTGTAGGTAACTGGATGATTTGAAATTGGTTAACAAGCACATGCATGTGTTTAGTTATAAGCAAGTCTACCTCTAGACTGACATGACCAGTGCTCGAACAAAAAACATTTTCGTAATTTACAACTCAGATAGTGCATTTATTACATTTTTAATTTCGTTCTGCATTTTCATTTGTCCAGAGAAAGTCACATGTTTAACCATTTGGAGTTAGATTGCACTGCGAGCCAGATAAATTATCATATTGCACTGTTCTGACGTTTCTGTTACTGTTACGTCATCCAGCATTTTGATTACCTACTATGGCATGATGTACAGGATAAGATTGTTGATGAGTGCCTTCCTTAAAAAATACATGTAACCAAGTTGATCAATAGAAATTTCAAAATCTTAGCAAAATGTAATTAAAAAATTACCGCACTATTATTGGATCAATAAGAACATTTATGGAGTACAATAAAATAATATATTATATAAATTATATAACAAGATATTGTTTCTGTACTCCATAAATTCTCATATTGAACCAATAACAGTCCAATAATTGTATAAAATCGCTTTGAATAAAAATTGGAGTGATTACATACACAAGTCGATAATTTTGCGCATTGGTTCAAACAAATGTATTTTTGGCAGATGATCGCATGACATTACTGTAATGGTGGAAATCAACATGGGACCTGAACAGTTAGTGCTCGACCACCCGCAAAATTAATAATAATGGGAATTTTTTGTCATTTTATGACTGACACATTAAAATTGAAAACCCTCATATCTTAGATAAGCAGTAATATTCATTTCCGTGCACTTTATCATGATGAAAAACAGAGCAGTTGTAACAGAATTTTTCAAACTTTTGACAATGGAAAACCACCCTTCGGTTTGGTGTTGGTGTCTGCAGCAAAATGATAAGATTTCCATTGAACCTCAACTTCCCAGACCTACATGTATAATTTACTGATTAAATGATCAATAGAAAAGTTAGGTCATATTCTTTAATTTTATCACCCTTGATTTTGTTGTTCCCCTCTTATTATCATTGTTTTGCTCAATAAAACTTCATTTGGCTAAAGAAAAATTCAGTTTGGCCATTTTTGTCGTTGAAAAGTTTGAAACCATTAAGTGTAAACCCTGAATATACAATGTAGGCTACATGTACTTGAAGTACTGACTCTACATTTTTTATTTTCCAGGATGGCAGACTTGGATGAAATTAATGAGGAACTTGACAAGCTGCTTCTCTCCTTCTTTGAAATTCTTGCCAAGTTGTATAACGAACAAGATGACTTGGGCTTGCGTCTCCAGGATGGGTTCTTACACATGTCAAGAGCTCGATACAACATGGGTGCCAAATCGGTAGGAGTTATGCAGTATGATGAAAATAATATGAAAGCAAGTGTGAAGATTGATGTGATGCCACCTAGTGGAAAGAATTTTGATGACGACACATTTATACTGAACAAAGATTCAAATTTGTACTGCAAATCTGGACCAAATGCATCTGGGGATTCTGGGTTGAGGAAAAGAAATGTTGGGTCGGAAAAGGTTGAAAGTGTTGGTCTGAAATCGTCGGAAAATAAAGCTGAAGCTAAGCCAGCTCCTGTACAAGACCCTATCAAATGGTTTGGAGTTCTAGTCCCCCAGAGTCTGAGACAGAGCCAGACAAACTTCAACAGTGCCATAAAGAGTGCTGTTCATATTGCAAATCTTAAACATAAACTGACAGACTTGCAAGGCCAATATACAGATCTTCTTTCCAAGAAAATGGAATTGTTAAAAGTGTAGAAATTGTCGCAGAGGATGTGTAATGCTATGTACATGTACATGTGTATTTGGAAAACTAGAACTTCTACTGTATTTCTAGTATCTTGCAATTTAACCTTAGTTAAGTAATTGCATGTTAGATGCTGTTTATTGGTGATAATTTGCAGAATATTAGAAATGAATAAGCTGCCAGTCGATAACACAAATGCATATACAGTCAACTCCACATATAACAAGGTTCAAGGGAGAAAGATATTTACCTCGTTACAGCCGATCTTCGTTATTCGAAATTTACGAAGTAGTTCATTGAAAGTTCACCAGGAACAGAAATCTCCTCGTAACAACCGGTACCTCGTTACATGCGATCTCGTTATTTGCGGAGTTGACTGTAGATCGTGCTCTCCGGAAGCCCCTATAATGGTACCACACTATTTCAGTTGATCACCACGTTATCTGTATTATCCCCACTCTATCTCACTTCCCTCACTGACCTATTTTACTTACATATCTAGCATTTATTGACAAAGTTGGAGCGATTTTCAGAGTAAGTTAGATATAGATATTACTTATAATGCATCACTATGGGAAACCTTACTGTAAACCACTGTGTGGTGCAATTTACATGTATGCTATTTCACCCCATTTCAGGTTAAACATGCACTTAAGTAATGCCTCACTATCTGGGAAGAACACTGTAGTTATACCAACTGGATGATTATGGATAATTTCATAATTAATGATTACTATATACAGGGTTATTTTTACCCATGTTTTTTTCCGCTCTGGTGCACTTGCGAACAGTTTCGCTCCGTTTTAAATTCGCCCAGTCTCGTGATAATTCTTTTCAATGAATTTACCATTTTGGATTCGCCCAGTTTTAAATTCGCCAATTAACGATGAGGGCGAAAGGGGCGAAAATAAAATGGCGGCAAAAATTTCGCTGTATACAGTAGTTAAATTTCAAAGATGGTCATTCTGACATCGCATGATGGTCTAGTAGACTTCCGTCTAAGTGAAAAGTTTTGGTAAAAAAAAAGACTTCGTTTAGACAAAAGTATCTTGATATCTAAAATTCCTTTCCACCAGTGTTTCAATAGAAGTCAGTGTTAATGCAGCTCTAGAATTATTTCCATTTAATAATGTCAACATTCCACTGAGTTATATCGTAATTATTTGAGGGTGTCCTTTTGGATAATAATTCACATGTGAATTGTAAAGCCATGTCATTTCATCTTGATCACTTCTCTAGTAACCCTTTCACCACTGAAAACCGTAATAGACTGGTCCAACACAATAGAACAGAACATTCTACTTTGATACTAAGGGGTGAAAGGGCTACCAACGAAAGAATTATGTTTCATTTTCTATGTAAAATTATGTATGGAGAGGAAAGCTGTATATCTTTATATTAATTTGGTTATTTTTTAGATGTAGAATGTGATGTTGTATCATGGAAGATGTTTAATTTATCAATGGTGCTTGAAAAGATTTGCAATAAACAGAGACTTGAGTCCGTATAAATTAATATGTGTCGTTTTGTAATGAACACTTTTGAATTTGTTTTTGTGTGAGAAAAGATCTTTCAATGAAACACATTGCCTTGCTATTAAGACCACTGAAGTGACTGGCTAAAACTGGTCTAGTTAGAGAAGTGGTCTCCTAAATGAGGTTGAAATAGACTAAAGAGGGGTAAACAGACTGAATTTGTACAGTTTTTGCTGGTCTGATTAGTGAGGTGGTCTTCTAAGTGAAGTGGTCTTCAAAGTGATGTGGTCTTTAGCTGAGGTTCCACTGTATACCTCAAGGAGAGTGGTCTTGTGATGCCAGAAATGTGATTATCCAGTAGAACCTTAGAGTATTGGGCTTTACACCACTCGGTCTCTCACCTCTTGTCAACATGGGCTCAAAGCTCACAGGAACCTAAACTAAATATGTGTCATAGTTTGCCAGTTTACTTGCTGATGGCCAGTAGTCTCTCTCCAGGCACATTTGTAACCAGGGTCTCTCCTCCACCAGTAAAAACTTGCTGCCACCGTATAACCAAAAAGATTGTCAAGTGTGGCATAAAGCAATAAACAATCAAACAAAAACAGAACCTTCAGACAGACCAGCAAGTGGGGCAAAGAGTCATAACTGTGATAGACTGAGGTAAAACATGAAACAATAAATTGTTAAAGGCAGTATAACGAAAAGCAAAGTAAGATCTCCAGGTCAAAGTCAAAAGTAATAATACCTGATGATAGTTGTAGCCATAAGTCGTCTATATGAGAGTTATCAAAGCACTCTCCTGGATGGTTCCAAAGAGGGGCCTCCGTGGTCGAGTGGTTAGTGTGTTTGACTTCGAGCCGAGGGGTCCGGGGTTCGATTCCTGCAGCGTCACTCCGCGGTTGGCCTGTCTTTCGGATGAGACAGTAAAAACCGAGGTCCTGTGTCACAGTAGGTGTTGGCACAAAGAACCGTCCCTGCTCTACAGCCAGCAGTGCCGAGCACAGGCAAAATTTGTCGCCCTTCACCGGTACACGGTGACGTCTCCATATGAGTGAAATATTCTTGAGTGGGATGTTAAACAACAACAACTGAACTGGTTCCAAAGATGAAAGTCCAAGTTGCAGATTTAGGGAGGGGTTCTTATTGCCTAGTAGTTAGCATGTTCGCCATCTGATTTCTGATGTTTGAATCCAAGCCACGCTGCCCGAGACAGTAAAAATTGAGGTCCTGTGTTACAGTAGGTGTTGGCATGTTAAAGTACCCTCACTGCTTAACAACCATAAGTGCTGAGCATGGGCCAAATTTGTCGCCCTTCAAAAGCATTAAATAATGTCTCCGCATAAGTGAAAGTTTCTTGAGTGGGACGTAAAACGACCATAGAACAGACTTAGAAAAGCAGGTCAAAGTCCAAGGTCACAAACATGGTGTTGAACAAAAATTCAGGTTTCTTACAACCTACAGATAAATTAAGCTTCTATCTATCTTGCATCAATGTAGTTGCTGAGATCTGGCATCAAACAGATTCTTAATCAAAATTTTGATGGACAGACTTTGCCCATTCATAGATCTGAAATGCATTGCAATAGGAGAGTTTCGCGTTCATCCGGATTACTGTTATTTATTCCGGAACTACATGCGCCTCGAGCGACTGGTTCCGCAGATGTAGTTCCGCTGTATGTTATAAGTCATAGCCAGATTGAATTTTGTCTTTCTTTTGATGTTTTTAAAATAAAATTTCACTTGAAACCGGTTTAAAAAGGATTATCTATTAGTTGGTATCCTGTGAGATACTTATCATGCATTGGAATACGATTTTTTCTTCTTTTACGGGACAAATAAAATATCGCAAATGTGAATTATCCTTAACCAGAAGTAACCTTGCTGGAATATTCGTTGTGATCTCGTGCAGTAAGTCGATTTTAAAACATCGAAAATGACTGACAAAGAACAACTCAAAACTCTCCTATTAGACCAACAAAATGAACCACCCATACTTAGAAGTGGTGTGAAATTTGTGAGCAGAATGATTGTCTCTCAATAATTTGTAACACAGAAACGAAACTACAAATCACATGATTCATTCTTTAATATTCAATGAATAGAAAATACAGTAATGGTCTTAAATAATACAGAAATTTGTGTCATACATACTTAATATGAAAATTCCACATTCAGCAAGCACTACTTAAATCTGCCAGGAATTAAAAATTTATCTTTTATATGTAGCTTTACTCTGTTTTGTTGTCTTATGGTCTCAGAACACTTGTTTTGAAAGACCATAATTTCATGGCTGAAGGGGTGGTCCCTCTAGATAGGTTATACTATATTCATTAAAGTAAAACTTCATTACAAGTGGGCAATACATGTACATGTATTTTCATTTGGTGTACAAAATATAAGATTTTTTTTTTTTAAATTGCTACTCTATGTTTTAAATGAGATTAATCTTTCCTATTATTTTTTTTTTGTTTTTTTAGAAAGATCCTTTTTTTGTGGGATTAGCCCTGAAAATGAAGTTTCATCAACTCTTCAGTTTATATACAGTAAAGGGGCACATTGAAGATATAACTGCTTATACATGTATTGACAATGCTTGAATACATAAAATTTAACAACTTCACATTGAAATCAAAACAATGATACTTTAAATTCTGCTTACAAACTGGAATTACATAAAACAATGTACAAATAGAAAATTGCACTGTTTGACACAAATTGGGAGTATAAATTTAATTTAATATGTACTAAGCCAGGTAGTTTTTTCCAGGAGTAATCAAACAAATATCAAATGGGGTGTCCAAGAAGTGTAGTGGTTAGCACGCTCGCTTCTCACCAATGCGCCCCGGGTTCGAGCCTCGGCAAGGGGAGTATGTGAGATGACATGGTGGTCGCCAGCTTGGACACGTGGGTTTTCTCTGGGCACTCTGGTTTCCTCCCACAGCAAGGACCCCACACGCCGACATCGGAGTCAACGAGAGACATTAATATAAGTTATCTAAACTTGTTTGTTAATCCTTGTAAAATAAATAAAGTTTAAACTTTAAAATATCAAATAGCCAAGTTTCAAGTCCATCAGAATTACCATTTACAGTCTGTTATTAGATGTGCTACGAGCTGTTTGTTCTACATATGCAGTTCCGATGTACTGTATACAGGATTATTTTTGCCTCGTGTTATTTTCGCCCTAATGCACTTGTAAACAATTTCACCCTGTTTTAAATTTGCCTAGTTCTAACATGATACTATTCAATCAATTTACTGTTTTGAATTCGCCCCGTTTTGAATTTGCTCACTGATGAAGAGGGCGAAAATAAAACAGGGGATGAAAATTTCCCTGAATACAGTATGTATGAAGTCACAATAAGACTGAAGCATGTAATTCTTTAATGTTATTGAAATCAAATTTCACATGAAACCAGTTAAAAATCAGATTTTCATAGGTTTGATCTCTCCTGTGAGACACCTATCATACACTGAATTATGATTTTTGTACTAATTTTGGAGGACAGATTAAATATTAATAAACTATCTCAAACAAAAGAACAAACCATTATTTTTGCACAGAAACTGTTATTTTTTAACAATCATGAAGCAAAAAAAGGTATTCTGAATGAACTAAAAGCTTGGCTATTAAACGAGAACAGAAATGCCATTCTGAAATGATTCCAAAAATGCACATATCGGTAATTCTTTCAGTTCACCCTGTGGGGGGAAAATCAATACCTTATTTTCATCTTGTTAGTATATTAGATCTAAGGAAAATAAAAATGTTTTATTAGCTCTGCCTGATCAGGTAGGGGCCTACATTGTACACTGAAAACCAGGTTTTATAGAAAGGTGTTTTGCAATTAAATTTCTAGAATTTTGAAATGCTGCTGAAAATTAGCATCAGCTGGTTTACCATACAAGAAACTGCTGTATAAATTTTGCATCAAAAGCAGATTCATAATCAGAGAAGTTAAAAGAATATGAGGCTCTGGTCCCCGTTTCACCAAGCAGACTATCTTTCGGCCTAACTTAGTCCTGATTAAGTGACTTGGTCCGAAAATTAGTCGGGCCTAGGATCTGTTTCATCAAGCAGCCTACGACTAGTACTAAATCAACAATTGACTAGTGATTGGACTAAATGTTCTATGGAGCTATTTTAGTCTTAGTCTTTTATTTAGTCCTACCATCTATCAAGACTAGGACTTAGGACTAACTTTAGTCTAGTCCTTCAGTTACGCCCTTTGATGAAACAGAATTTAGTCGGAATTTTACGCTAGTCTTAAAGTTAGTCCGGACTAAGCTTAGTCCAACACTTACGCTCTTTGATGAAACGGGGCCCAGGACTTTTGTAATTATCTCTTGGTTGTCACTCAAAGGTAAAGTCTTGACTTTTATGAGACAGAATGGATTTCCATTTCTTTTCTCATTCACATTCACTCTAGTTCTAATAAACCTATTTTTCCCCATCTGTTCCATAGCTCAGACTTATATCTTGAGCATGTTTTCCCATCAAGAAGACGGGATCTGGATAGAGGAGAAAACATCTGAATATTAACCGACAATGCATATTTCTGGTTACAATTGAAAGATATTTACACAAATAAGATAAAACAATGATACTCTTAAACACAGAAGCAAAAACGATATTTATTTAACCTTCTCAACCCTGAAATCTAGTGGAATCTTCCTTATATCAATGATATAGGCAAGCCCAAATGTGTATTTAGGGGTACATAAGTTAAGTAAAACTTTTAATAACAATATCCAGCACTTTTCCCATGGGTTGAATGGTTTGCTGGATAAAAAACATTGTAATCAAAGAATATCAATCTCGCATCTATGGGGTGTTACTGATACCGGTACTAAAAAATAAGTCTATATTATAGATAATATTACATGTACCATCATCTCAATGGTATTTGCCCTAGCAACAAGTACAGATACCAAGGGGGATGGGAGGGGAGAAAATCTAACCATGCACTATGTCAAAAACTGACCTCACTCAAACAACCCAGATGTTGAAGTGGACAAGAGCACCCACCCTGAGGGGTACAGTATAAACTCTTCTTAAGTTCGTCTTCACTTGTTCTTTTGCTCTCACGCTCCAATATCTTCAACACATGTACACATAGTCTGTTGCATCACTTGTTCACTTCTAATTCTTAGTTTTGAATTTGCTGTGTACATGTTATCTAATCAGTGTAGTAGCCATTGTTATGTGACAATGGGGCATTCTATGAATACCTGACTACAGGCAGTAAACCTACCTAAACAATTTATTTGTGGGATAACTACAGCTACAGTCGAAGTTCTCAATCCCTCAAAGGAAAGCTTTGGTCCCTAATTTTTTCTCTAATAAATAATGCAAATTTAGTCTCGATCTTTTGAATGTTGACATCAAAATTTTTGCCTGTAAAATATCATCTCAATCTTTTGAAAATGCGAATTTTCGGCAGACATTGTAATTATAATGTGTTTATTTAGTTAAAAAATGATGACAGTATTACATTTTTTTCAAAATATTTACCCAAATGACGAGTGATTAAAATAGTATCCACGAAAGGGAGCGAATATGCAGGTTTTGGTTGGCGGAATAGCGTTCAGCTAGAGCTATTCATATTTTTGAAAACTCAATCTCGAAAACTCGAAGAAAATCAGCGGTCCTGAGCACTTCAAGATTCAACTGTATTTGAATCATTTCCCCATGGCAATATGACATTTCCATGGCAACAAACAGGACTGTAGGACTGTAACGCATTAAATATTTCAGACACCAGTATTCAGATCTTACGATGAACTGAAAACTACAAACGACAGGTTTTAAGATGTAAAGATTTGTAAATTTTCAGGCTGAAAGCAAACATATGATATGATGTACTAAATCTATTGAGCCTTCTCCTTGTAAACAATTTAGAGCAATACAGTGCATTGTATTGTCGTTTAACGTCCCACAGAAGAGAATCTTTCACTTATATGGAAACTTCACCATATGCCGGTAACGGGTGACAAATTTGGCCCATGCTCGGCACTTATGGCCGTAGAGTAGGGAGGGTTTTTAATATTCTAACGTCTATTAAGACACGGGACCTTGGTTTTTACTGTCTCTCAGACAGAAAACCATGGTGCGGCACAGATTCAAACCCATGGCCTCGTGATCAAAATCAAACACACTAACCAATGAGCAATGGCAGCCCAAATAAAAAGTTAAACATTCATCTGGAAATGGAAGAGGAATACTGTAAATCCAGAAAATTTCGCGGAACTTTATTTTAGCGAATCAATGGTCATATAATTATCCGCGATACTTTATTTTTGCGCTTGTGAATTTAAGTTAATAACTTGTGTTGTTTGAAGCATTTCAATATCAGGTTATTATATTTAATGATGATTTTATTTTCGCGAGTGGGTACTCTCGCTTAATTACCCGAAAATAAAATAATCGCGAATATTACTGGATTTACAGTAAATGTAATGGACAATTCTGTGGTAAATACAGGGACTGGAATTCAAAATAACATTGACATTCACACGATTATATATGTGCACCAGGCTATTACTTTAGTACTCTAGTACTAATAAAATAATACACAAATGACATTAAACATTAAATTTGTAAGTCCACACAAAAAAAACTGTATTTACATGAAAAAATGTTGGGCGATAAGCAAAGAGCATTTACAGCATTTACATAAGAGACAAAATTGTTTAATGGACAAAATTCAAGACAATGATGAATATAAAAAATCAACCTATTACCTGAGAATAAATGCAGGTGCATGCTGTCAATGATATGAAGAATTAACTGCCAATTACATGTACATAAAAGTGTTTTACACCAGTTTCAACATTGCATCATTCATATCATGGCGGCATCAAGATGATGCAGGCTTATAGAAAATTTTACCTATGCCAAGGACTTTATCCTAAGCAGAAAGAGATTGCTTACATGCATAGACAGTCTGACACAGGAACTCAATCTTAATTGTCTCATATGACGGACAGGAAATGCCAATCAAGTTTGCACCAAGATTTGAACTCTGGACCCCACGTAAACACTACTGTGGTGCAAAAATAGATAGGATCAAAAGAAAATTACTACAACGTAACTTTTCTCATTAAGACGAGTCTTTTTTCACAAAAAAAAATTAAGTTAAAGTAACTTTTGAATAACTTAACAGTCAACACCTTATGAAATAATTTTTCATCTTTTTGATCGTTTCATCGTTTTATTCAGGATATCAAATTTCAACAAAAATGTTAGGCTACTGGATAAAATCAAAGTATGACAAATAGTACATATTTTGTTGAGAGACAAGTCTCTGGACAATTA
>JACSZP010021047.1:1708-13909 GCA_016161895.1 Pinna nobilis
ATAATGCTAAGTCGGAAACATTGTATCAAAATTGAACAGGGGAACGGCAAAGTACTTTGTCATAAGGAGTGTACGTAATTCTATATTATTTTGTGGACCCATGGATTTTGCAAAAATTATCAAATCCAAGACTAGATACACACTAGATTAATGTGATTGAATGTTGAGATTCGAGCAACAAATTTTACATTAAATAACTAGAAAACTTGAGACATTGATAAAACCAGAACAAGTTATCACAACGGCAAATGTGACCATCTGATTTCAAAATCATTATATCTGTAATACATGTGTATATACAAATTGACAAAAAATGATAATTATATCAAATATCGTGCATCTATGAACTACCTGCTATGACAAGGGGTATTTGGTGTAAATATCTTACTGCTATTGCAATAAGTAATCTAGAAAGATGATATTGCAATGAGAAATCTAGAGAGGTGCTATTGCAATAAGTAATCTATAAAGTTATTATTGCAACAAGTAATATAGAAATACGTTATTGCAATAAGTATTCTTGAAAGATGCTACTGCAATAGTTTATGTAGAAAGACGCTTGTGCAATAGGTTATTCGGAAAGAAAACGTTAATCAATATGTGACCATCAAAACAAAAGGAACATAACAATTGAATGAACTTATAAGCATCTATTATGCAAATAGAGCCAAAGCTCTTGTAGGATTGGACTTACACAATTCAGAGCTCATATTCAAAAGTAGAACTCATCCCAGTTAACATGTTGAGCACTGTGGAACATGTACAGCAAATCATAGCATAGGGATGAAAACAACAAGTTGCGCATGTAGTGAATGCATAGGTGTCCATAAATATGGGAAACACCGATCTCAGCCTAACTCATTAACCCCTGAAAAATAATGGACTCTCTCTTAAATCAATGACTTAGGAAAGTCCAAATGTGTCTTTAGGGGCAAATGGTTTAAAAAAGAAGAGATGTGTTGCCTTAACAGTTACAGTATAGACATTTACATATGTACATTTACATTTATGCAACAATCTAACAACAAATAAATGTGTAAAATATAGAAAACAAAAATCATCATTTCGATCCTGTATTTGGAATTCGTTTGTCAGAAATGTATCTGAATTCACAGAAACACAATATAGATGGCTATGTAAAATATGTTGTTGAGTTAGAGGGTGAAAAGCATTGAAAAGCAATATCAACAACTCCATGGTCATCATGTCTAAGGCAAATGAGTATGGCATTTATATTCACTATTTCACTTCCATATGATTCAGCTTAACTCTTTCAACGCTATAGACCACAATAAAATGTTTTAAACAACAGAAAACAGCTAACATACTTATTCGGTTTGGGAATCGGATTCTTAAGTGCAAGAGGTTTTACCAGTTCTCTTGTCCATAACTGCTAGACTTTCTACGCTAACATAGAAATAACAACATGTTGCAAAACCGAGCACAGTGATTACATTCAATTCTTCTGTGGAGCGAAAGATACGAAAATACACACGGAAGAACTGAATTCACAGCAATCAAAATCTGTTCTTGTACTTTTATCGAAACATTTCTGATAAACTATCGTTTTCTTCAGAAAAAGATACATGTATCGTTAAATTCATTAAATATAAAGGGCTTCTGAACGAATTAACCAGTTGTTTAAAATATATAAATACGTTCTATGGAAACCAATTCAATATATTCCATAACTGTTAACCTTTTTTCAAATTCCTGCACATTACAAAAAAAGGAAAATAAACCATCACAAGATGACTGTCAAACTACCTTGCAATTATAGAGCTAGAGCTTCATTGATCCAGACTCATGATACTAAGTTTCATAGTTCAAAAACAGTAACAAATATCGAGTCATAACACGAAGCCCAAGTCAGGTTAAGAATACAAGCTGAAACAAAGGATATTGGAAAAACCGAGTCCATTTCTTTACAAGCTGGGAACAACAAAACATCTCATGAAAAACAATTGTCAATCCGGTAGGGAATGGGACTTGGTGGCAAGAAGGAGAAAAGAATAGAGAAACCCAAACAGACTGTGACCTTGTGTTACATTTGGGAGGCAAAACATGACAAATAAATACAGCAATATCGCATATGTGGTTCAAGTTTTCTCAGAATATAATTTTGAGATGAACATATAAAAATTGTTTTACAACTAAACAAAGACAAAAAAAATACATATTGTATATAGGATTATTTTCGGCCATGTTATTTTCGGCCAAATGCCCTTGCAAGCAATTTTGCCAATTTTAATTTCGCCAAGTTTTGTTGCAATTCTATTCAAGAAAATAACGTTTCTGAAATCGCCCACTACCAATGAGGGCAAAAGGGCAAAATTAAAATGGGACGAATATATTACCGTATAATGTATTTACAGCACATTGCACTTGACCTTAAAATTACGAATTATACATGCTACTTCTTTCATTTTGCCATAAGCGAAATTAATAAATTATTGCAAACTACCGGCCAGGCATATCGTATTGTAATTTATCATGATTTGAGTAGCAAAACCATCAGGCAAGTAAAGCTGTGTATTATACAAACAAAAGCATGGCATCTTCATAAAAACACGACAAATTCAAGACCTTCTCACAATCTCATGTTCTAGGTCATTATGACTGCTCTAAACCTGTGGCATTCTGCGAGAAATGGTCACAGGAGGAGGGGGGTATATGACAACAAAGGAAATGACATCATAGGCAAACCCTGTGGTGAAAAAAGCCATCCTTGTTCTTTCATTTTCCTATCTGAACAATTAAAACAAATTAGTACTAATGATTATCAATGATAACCAAGAGGCATAAAATATATATCAGAGATGTAGCAGTGGAGCCTCCTTAATCTGGACACTTTTGTTCCCAGTCAAAATATCCGGAATAATAATGTATCCGCATTACTGATGCACAGGTATTATAGTGGCAAATGCAATTCAGAGATTCTGTCAAAAGCAAATTCTGACTGGAAGGTGATGGTATGATATTGATGTTAAACGTCCCACTCAAGAAAATTTCACTCATATGGAGACGTCACCGTGTGCCGGTGAAGGACTACAAATTTTGCCTATGCTCGGGCACTGCTGGCTTAAGAGCAGGGAGGGTTCTTTAACATACCAACAACTACTGTGACACTGGACCTTGGTTTTTACTGTCTCATCTGAAAGACAGGGACGACCAACTGCGGAGTGGTGCTGCGCTGCTCGAACCCGGATCTTGCGATTCGCAGTTGAACACGCTAATCACTCGGCCGAGGAGGCCCCCGACTGGAGTGAAGAATCTGGATAGTTGGCGTCCAGATACATGAGGCTTGATTGTATAACTTTTGATAATAAATTAATGAAATGTAATTTTAAAGACCAACAGTGCTGAACATCTTAAATAATTAAGGGATTTCCCCCCTAAAATCATTTCTGAATACGAGGGGCGAAATGAACCTCAAACTTTCAGAAGCTAGTTTTTGTGTATGTGCAAGGTCTGAACAAAAATTGATTAAATAGAATATTTGAGAGGTCTGTCAGATGATTTAAATTACAGAACCTTTCTTTCTTATTCCTGATCATCAAACTTCAGAAGAAATGAAAAGCGAAAATGGCGAAAATTGATTTGAAATTCTATAGGATCAGAAATATAAAAGAGGGAATGTCTTTGATACCCATCCTCCTCCTTGAAGTAAATATTTTCTGTAGATGAATGCCCAATAGGGCTAATTTAAGCACTATGTGCTACCCGATACTGTTTGTGCGGGACTATTGCTTCTATAAATGACCGAATGATGCAAGAAGACAATATTCCGGGCTAACATCATTTCGGTAGAAAGATTATGTAGATATCCTTCCATCACAAATGGAAATGCTCGTCAAGCACAAACCTTATGAGTATGTGCTCATAAGCATGTACAGGTTATCTGAAATGCATGATATATAGCGATTATATATCCTTAATATGAGGAACAGTTGACTCATGTCCTATCAATTTGAACATTCAAAAGTCTGTGGTTCATTTCACGAAAATCCTATCATTAAAATCACTCATATTTGTAGTTACTCATATATAGGTAGAATGTACAGAAAACAAACTACTTGAAGTAAAATGTAATTCAATAGAATTCAAGTCAAAATTTGTCAAACAATCTTGAAGTTTAATACATGTGCAGGTGATTTTAATCATACAATTATCAGTGAAAAGGCCTGAAATTTACATATTATTTATAAATGACCAATGAATGACTAGCATTATGATGTGTATGATGTGTGGCCCTTTGAATTCACAATCTTTCAACTGCAAACGTTCTTTTTGCAGCAATTATCCGTATGTCTCTTAAAAAATGTTGCGTAAATGAAAATTGGGGTTGTGTAATTAATGAAATTTATTAAGTTTTGAGGCATTACCCTATCTTGCATGGTTGCAACCATAATCAACATACATAGTACTTTCAAGTATATACAAATAAATGCAATACCATTTCCACTTTGTGAACATTTAGGTTTCTTTACCACTCAAAATTAATCACTGTACATAAATACAGATATTTCCTTCAAAATACTCTCTCACAATTGCATGTGGCTATTGTCTGTTAAGCCATCTAGAAGATATAATTGTATCTACATGTTTGTTCCAATAGTATCAGGTCATTAATATTAGATCCAGAACTGAATGTGTGATGTAAAATGTGTGGAGCTTGTCCCTTGTCTTCTTGTGCCGCCCTGGGGTAGGGGTGGACAGGATGTTGACTTTCACCTTGGCTGGGAGGAGGCACTGTGGAAGCTCTTGGTACTAGCCTGTGAGGAATTACTGGATAGACGCCCCCTCATGTAGGAGGGCAATTTTGTCACTTTGGTTTTGGGACAAATTTCCAGTATTGGCTCGTTGGTCCAAAGTTTCTGAAAATCAAAATTTTGAGAAATAAGCGAAAAAAAAAATTTTTTTTTATCATTTTGTTGCTTTTATGATAATTATTATTACTATTATTATTATCGTTGTTGTTGTTAAAGTCCAAGAACCACTACGTCAAATTCTCAAATTTTGAACATTTTAATCTTTGTATATTTGAATAATCAGTCATGAAAAAGTTAAGTCTTTTACCTCATTTGGTTCCCTTCTCCACTTAAGTACCGCCTCGTCGTCACCATAGCAACCAGAGAAGCTCAAAATGCATGGCTTTCCACAGTTTCTGCAATGAACATAAATTTTTTTAATGACTTGTTAACGGAAATGGAAGAAATTTATGAAAGATTTCACATTCTAGACGCAAAGACATTCAGATTAAAAAATCCAAAGCTAAAGTGTGTCGGTGACTATCATGATAAAGATAAGTTCATACTGTGCACAGGGAAATTTTCGCCTCCGTTTTATTTTTGCCTTTTTCGCCCACATTATCAATGGGCAAATTCAAAACTGGATGAAGTCTAAAAAGTAATTTTTCTTGAATAGAATTATGACTGTATGAATTTAAAATGGGCGAAACT
Source organism: Pinna nobilis (assembly GCA_016161895.1). Taxonomy (NCBI): domain Eukaryota; kingdom Metazoa; phylum Mollusca; class Bivalvia; order Pterioida; family Pinnidae; genus Pinna; species Pinna nobilis. The sequence goes on from JACSZP010021047.1 coordinate 7,171, forward strand.
ATTTGAAAGTATATTAGGGTAAAAATAACACGGGGCAAAATTTACCCTATATACAATGTACAGTATACTATACAGGAAACAATAAAATGTAGTTCAAACATAGAAACCAAAGTAAAAATTATTATGTTTCCTTTCCATTCCCATCTCATGGCTTTTATTGTATTTCTCGACAGTTTAAAATGAATGAACAACTCAGTGTTTTATCCTTTTGTTCAATCTAGCTTATGTTTGGGCTTGAATATTGAGCTCGTGATTTTTATCAGTTTGACTTTTAGTACTGTACTTACTAGTGTTTAATTAAATGCAATATCTGTTTTCTTTACCATACAGCAAAACTTATGAATTTGATTTGTCACAAAAAACATTCAAACTAAAACAGTTATTGTATACCAAGAAATTTTTGCCCCCGGTTTTTACTTTTGCCCCTTTCGCCCTCACCGTCATTGGAACATTAAAGAAACCTCTCTGTTAAATGGCCATGAGTGCCGCGCATGCATCAAATCTGTCGCCCTTCACTGCCATACGGTGGCATCTAAATAATATAGGTGAGAAATTCTTGAGTGGAGAATTAAACAACAATACAACCAACCATTTAACAATGTTATCATTCAATTACCTCGTTTTCAGAAAAGCTCGGACAGGTTTGTCAGTAATCTTTACTTTGGCCTGCAATACCAGTTCAACCACACAGAGAGCATCTGCCATACTATAAAGTGAATTGGAGCTTGCATTGTGACTAATGATATTGTTTAAAGTGGCAAATCTCTTTCCCATGCAGTCAAAATCGTCATCTTTGGCCGAGGGTGTAGATATGTTTTCAAAACTGGACCAGACAGAGCTGGGCCTACTGCTAAGGCTTGGTGTCCTAAGAAAGTCCGCCACTCGCTGGTCAACAGAGCTGCGAGGACTCGCTGAAGACTGGCTACAGATGTCATTCAAATTGATAAGCTCTCGTGAAACACGTCCCACTGAGATATGACGACTCATCAAGCTGGGTGTCTGCATCAACTCAAGCAACTTGGGGTCTGATGCATCTGCTGATGTGTTGCCATGACTACTGTTCAAAGGCAGACCATCAACTTTCGACATTTGTTCACAAAGTTTAGAGTCTATACGAGGATACTGGTTATCATCTGGACTGTTGCTTTTCTTAGACATTAAACTCATCTCACTAAGCCTCCGCCTTGGTTCATCAGTATCTGTTTCAACTTGCATTCCGGAGAACTCCAGTCGGTATTTCACTTCCGGGTCATTTGACTTTGACACAGCTACTTCCTTTTTACCAAAGTCTTGGCTTTCAATGGACATCAGACTATCCACAGTTCCCTGTCTGTCAAACAACTTACGTTTGACCTCCAAAATAGTGTTATTCTCTTTACTTTTATCATTTGTTTTATCCAAATTTGTTTGGTCTTGCAACTTGTCTCTACTGTTGCTATGGCGACTAGATTGTGAACTGGATAAGTCCATTTCAGCATTGAAGAATGTATCCTCTGACTCTGTACTACTCTGCTTTGGTGCAGAATTATATGATTTTACTTCCAGATCACATTTTTGGTTAATTTCAGTTTCTGCACCATGTCCTTCTTGACTATCATTAAGCACAGGCATTGTATCGTCAGTTCTGCAGGAATCAACATCTATTACGTCATCGATCAAACTTTCAAAGCTCTGTGATTGGCTGAGCTTGCTGAGCCAGGAGTTGACCTTATGATGTCGAGACATGACTTTGTTATTACATGACAGACTGTCATCTAATATTGTTGACATTACCGTCATCTTCTCCCTCGACATGCGATCATATTCCTCAAAGTCAGTAGAACTCTTGCTCTTTAACCTTATTCCATTTCGAGACTCAATATTTTTTCTATCGCTACATTCTTCTTTTCCACATGCCTCGACATTTTTCCTACAAAGCCTCTCACTGTTCAAACACTCGCATGACTTAGACAGTTTTGCGTATCCAATGTCTAGATCTCCGTTTTGGGGATGTAGGTTTTTAGACACACCATTCAGTTGTTTGATAAAGGTATCAAAATCTTCCTTGTTTGTGATATTCTTTTTCGATTTTCTTGTACTTTGTCTGCTCTTTGTATTTGACACGATGAGGTCAGTCGGTCGGACTGCTTTTGTTCTTTTCTTATTTTTTCTTTCGTTGTCATCAGATTTATTTGTAGTTTCTGGACTTTCCTCCTTTAGCTGATCATTGCTTCCGTCAGAACTACCAGACTTTTCTTGAGAAACTCTCTGACCTTGTCCTTCATTTGTGTCAAGGTCACGGTCATCTTCTGCAAATGACCCTTCATCTGTATCAACATCAATGCTGCCAATCAATTTCTCTCCCGCTAGTAGGTCTATGTTGCCATGGTTACTGTCTAACACACCTACACGATTTCCTCTTTCAGCACAATCACTCTCCACTGATCTGTAACCATTGACAACACTTTCCGATTTCTGATCTGAATTATATAACATAGGTGATAGATTCCTGGGCGTGATTGTTCCTGTGGACGCTGTTTCTGAGTTGGCACTAGGATTTCTCTTATCTGCCTTTAGTCCATTTTGTGTCACTAAGTAGTCCAGATTTTTAAATTTCAGGACTTCAGGCTTCCCCTCCTTTGTATTGTTATCTTCTTTAACATTGCAGTTGAGTTCGCTGTAGTTTTCACAGAGAAGAGCTGGCTTCTCAAGAGAAGCTGGCGTACTTTTGCTTTTCGTGAATGCTTTATCATTTGTAGCGAGATGCCTCTTTCTGGATCGAGGAGACAAGTGATTGGATGAATTCAGGGTTGGCGTACACTCCACTGAAGGTGATAGGTCAGTTGGTGTCTTCAGATTTATGTGTTCCTGAACTTCGTAGATGATGAGATTTCCTTCGCCAGTTCCAACCCACACCGTGTGACCTAGATCCATTACAGCCGTGATTCGTGACCTGTTGAAGTAGGTGTCATCTTCCTGTATGTTAAAAATAAAATTTTGTGATCAATAATGATCTTGAAATGTCTTTAATTGAGGGTTTCTGAGACATCCAAGACATAGCATTCTAACATTTGCTGTAATTTTTATTTATGCAGTATGAGACAATGTATGGCATTATACTTTACAGCTTTATTATGCTATGTTCTGTTGTTCACTTTATATATACATAACTATTAATTAATAGCGGCACACAGATTCCATTGACTATTTAACCCACTGCTCTAAGAGCAGCCCCTTTATACAAACAAATGAAAATACATGTAAAATCTTTCATTCTCCTGGCTTTTTTTAGCATGCTATGTTGAAGGATGTAACACCACTCTGTTAAGGTCCTGTGGCCATGTTCACAAAAAATCTTATGATAGTAATCATTCATGCGTGGTAAGTGCATGAAATTCTAAAATTGATTACTGTAAATCCAGAAATTTTAACTTAATTTTGGTGAAACGATAGCTATGCAATTATTCGCGAGACAATATTTTTTTGCGACTGTGCATGTTAAGTATGATATTTTGCGCTGTATGGTGCATGTTAAATTCAGGTTAGTATATTAAACGAGAATTTTATTTTCGTGAGTAAGTGCTCTCACATAATTACATGTACGTGAAAAAAAAATTCTCGCGAATAAAACTGGATTTACAGTAATAGACAAATTACTACCTTAGTTTAAAAAATATAGTGAGTGTCTGATTTATACAATTCAAGTAAATTATATTTCATCACAGTTTGTCAATATATCATTCAAAGTACAAAATGCAATAAATTGAAAAATTACTCTTTTACAATTAAGAGTGTTTTAAATCGAAAGATTTTTTGGGAAAAGGGCCTTCTATTCTAATGACATAGTACCACCACATTCTAGACTTCAAAATTTGCAGCACATGAGAGTTCTGCACATGATAACTTGGGCCAATTAAGTAGGTTGTGTTCATGGGTAACCATTCTTTGACACTTTGCAATGTGCATTTTTATTGGTGAATACTTTGCTATGGAAATAACAATGACTTCAACAGACTTAGATCCCTTCACAGCGACAAATCAGTAAAATGTGAGCACAAAAAGACTGAATAGAGTAAAAGTAGTGATAACACTGTAACATCAAATATTCGGAACAAACATGCATTTTTAGTTGCTTAATCCCGCGATACAATGACACAAAAATTTGTCAATAATAATTACCGATTATATGTTTCGATTATTTATTGATGAGTCTAAATTTAAGAGTGATGCTTGTTAAAACAAAGACTCAGTGGCTTCGTAGTTACCTGGTGTGCACTTGACTGTTACGAACAGGGTGCTACAAGACACTCGGCTGCAAAAATGACTAAGAGACCTGTAAACGCCGTCTGACTCAGCTGACCCTATTGTTTCTTTATAAAAGCACATTCGATACAATGACAGAATCCCCAATGGACAAACATGGTCGTTATAAAGAGGGTTCACTGTAATATGATAACAGTGTGACATGAGATAACAATGATGTATAGTTCCAGGTATGATCAGGTGTTTTACCTTTCTCATCTGTGGGTATCTGTCTGTCCGTGTGTCATACAGCAGCTTACAGTTCAGAGTCTTTGGATCCCACAATTCCAAGATGGAGGACCCTCTGAGAGTGATCCATATCCCATGATTCCCTGGTACCATAGACAGGATATGATCATAAGGGTTGATGGAAACGTTGAAATTGTCCATGGTATCCAAAGTTCTGAAAGAAATTTACGCTAATCAGTTGATAAATTAAAGAAGAAATGACACAGAGAAATTAGAAGCATAAAGTGGACCCTTGCTAGCTGTTAAGGCCATCCAGGGTGTCCGAGTAAGGTAGTGATTAGAGCACTCGCTTCTCACCAACGCAACCCGGGTTCGATCATCGGATCTGCCTAGGTAGTATTTGAGATGGTATGGTGGTCTCCAGTTTGGACGTGTGGGTTTCCTCCCACAGAAAGGACCTCCGCACACCAACATCAGAGCCAACGAGAGACATTAATATAAGTTATTTGAACTTCTTTGTTAATCGTTGTAAAATAAATAAAGTTTAAATCTTTTATTAAGACCATCCAAAAATATTGGTTAATATTGGTCTGATTAGTGCGATGGACTCCAAAGAGGGGTTTAAATAGATTAGAATACGATAAACTGACTGAAATTGGAGTGTATATTGTGAGGTGGCCTCCCAAGTGTGGCACAGGACTACATGTAAGTTTGAAGCCCTTTACAAAAAGTTTCTTTAGTGGAAAATTAACCACTTCAGGGTAAGTAATCTTTCTCTGATTGCGTATGACCAAATATATTTTGTTTTCTTATATGTCGTATTATTCATTTGCTATCAGTTGAAGAGCTATAAAACTGAAAAATCATTGTTTAACATTAAAACAATATTTGACAACATCTTTTTGTACAAGCACATAGTAACCATGATTATGCAACATCATAAAAGTATCGTTACATCATAATACGCACTGAAGTGATTAAAGAACAACACTACTGCACCATTATGAAAAGGATGTATTTCAACAGAAATTTGTTTCATGTGTTCCACTCATGTATAATGCATTATTATATTGTGACTTGTGACTTACCTGGCATGTATGATGTAGACTGTGTTGCCACTGGCACACCATAAATGTTGGTCGATTAGGAGTAAGCTGGCTACAGGAGCTTGACCAATGGGAATGTACATTACATCGCTGTTCTTGGCTATCTTGGACACATCATTGTGCTGGAGTGGAAAAATTAATGTTTGTCTATTTACAACAACTAAATTCAACAGCAGTCTTCTAGTTTACAGATTTCTTCATGGAACAAATATCTATTCACCCATTTTGTTTATTTACCTATTTTACAGATCTATAATGTCCTCTTCAAAACATTACATTCAAATAAAAGTACTGTAGATTCCTAAATAAAACTGATTATTACACCATTTTATTTCGTTTTCTTCATTATTTATATAAAGTCCCCGAGCATCAATAGAGTCATAAATGCCCACATTGATAAATGCCCGCTGATGTCATTATGACGTCATATTTGTATACCAATATGACAAACATTTACGCTTACTCTGCTGTATTCTTTTCAATTTTAGTTCGTGAACTGATCAATTTTGCTAGGAAGAAACTGATAATAGGCATTAAAAGGTGCAATAAAAAGGTTATAGACTGAATATGGAGGAATAAGTCTGCCCTTGGTCTACACAGTAGATAGGACCTTTCAAGCTTGGTCCTGTTTACTGTGTAGACCTTAGGCGGGCTTATTCCTCTCTATTCAGTTAATAACCTATAAGGTATTAATATCCTAAATAATATAGGATATAGGATTATACTAATCCTATAATTAATATCAATAAATTGGTAATTTTTCAAGTGGATACCGTCACAAATTGTGAATCCTCCCCTTTATTAGATCCTGCAGTTTTGTTCTGGATGGAATCATAAGAAGCGAATGTTATATCCATCATGACAGACATGCAGACAGATAGACAGGCAGAGGGATGAATAGACAGACTGATAGACAGACAGGCAGATGGATGAATAGACAGACTGATAGACAGGCAGATGGATGAATAGACAGACTGATGGATAGACAGGAAGATGGATGAGTAGACAGACTGATAGACAGACATGCAGATGGATGAATAGACAGACTTGATAGATAGACAGGAAGATGGATGAGTCGACAGACTGATAGACAGACATGCAGATGGATGACAGTCAGACAGACTGATAGAGAGACAGGCAGACAGACAAACTGATAGATAGAC
>JACSZP010021051.1:9147-21032 GCA_016161895.1 Pinna nobilis
CTGGAGTGTACTTCAGTTTTAGAACTTAAACAAATATTTATTTTGGTTATTCTATACCTCGATTATGGAATTACGACAGAAGAATAAGCCACACCTTAACCTTAAGCTGTTCCTTTTAAAGCTCCTGATCACCCAGATATACCGGTATATAACCATCTTTACATTTCGGTAATCGTTGGCAAGGTGCATAAATTTATGCATTCGATAGATACACACTTGAGTAAAGTGGTTCACGTGTTATGACGTAACTTGCCAGGCTCCATATTGTGACACTCATGCTCTCCTCCCACATTGTCATGCTCTTGCTCTCCACTCGGCTTCTAATCTGAGCTCTAGATTATTACAGGGGCATTATTTGTAACTTCAACTGTGTGTCTGTCAGCTTGTCTATCCATCAATCTTTCATCAGACCTAGCCTTGATGCCCATTACTTGTGAGATAAGACTATAGTTTGCCATACTTTTGGTGATCATAAATGAATCATTGTGTTTGACCTGGTCACCTTTGACGTCAGCGACTTTCCTCAATATTTCTACACTATCAGTTACTATCTAAATCACTATTCATGGAGTTCTACCCAGAATTACTTTGCACTGAAATTCACAATAAACCCGCAAACCACCATGAATTCTTTTGGCTTAGGATTGGGTACAGCTGTATTTACAAAAAAAAGAAGAAGAAAAATCTGCAATTCATTTGAATCTTTCTTCGCTTGCAAGGTCATCTTTTTATTTTCGTGATAAACGGAATTACGACTTTCCTTTTCAGAAGGGTGATTCACGAGTTTTTCTGAATTAGGCATTTGATCTATTGGTCTGCCATAAATTGAATATAGTGACCGAGTTGTGTTCACCGTTTTTCACAATAGTTTCTTGTCAATTTTAAATCTTGTATGAGTTTTAGTTGCCTCTTAAAAGGTTATGTGCACCAGCAAGCAGTGTTTGAAAAAGTATTTTAACTGTTTACTTAAGTTGAAATACATAAAGTGAAAAGGTATAGAAGATTTGATTTCCGTTTTGATAAGATCTAAATGTGCCCGAACTGTCGATGGCAATCATTACTTTGAAGAATTCTAATTTCAGGCACATTATATTTAAAGTACAGCGCAAAATGGAGATTAAAACGTATCATGTGTTCGTCCTTGGTCTGACAGAAAAACACGAGACAAATTTGAAGCCAAAATACTCTAATTGATCTCCATTGGGTTAAAATGAGCCACAAATCAATTCCCCTTGACAGTTCCAGTTTGACGCTATATTATACTGATCTATAAATGCTCTGTACTGTCTCAATAAATTTTCCCTCGACTCGTTTTGCATCATTTGCATTCTTTTCAAATGTGAAATTTTTTATGCAAACTGAGAACAATAATTATTTCACTTAATGTGTAAGTCAACCTTTTTCTTTTTATATCTAAGTGTAAACCATACAGGGTATAATATGTCTACATAGATTTTCAATATATGCCGACTTACTTCTGATTGAAAAGTTAAGTTTTTTGACAGTTGCCTTATTTTGCTCTGGCATGTTCTTTTGAGTTCCAGATATGTGGCATACTTTATATCTGAAGGTTGCTTTGCACTTTATGCATGTTGCCTTCCAATATGACATCATTATTTAAACATGTACAAAAAAAAAAACTGCCATAGCAACCAACTGTAAAATATAAAGATCACCTTGTCACAAAGACTATATTCTGCTGTCCCCAATAGTACCAGTGGTGTACAAATCAACCTCTATATAAAGACCACCTCCCTATAAAGACAGGTTTCCTTTTGTCACTAAGAAGATTGTTGTACCATATAGGCTACACTCTAACCTGTTTTAAGAGACCATCAAAGGGAGGGAGCAAAAAGGGTCACATATGACAGGTGGTCTCTTAATTCAGGTAATTTATATAGGAAAAAACATATTGGGAACCACTCCTTTAGGTCACATAAGACAGGTTTTCCTTTAATTCAGCTAGGGTAGGTTAGACTGTACAAGTTTCACTGTAGTCACTTATTGATAACTTTATGTCCATGTAATAGAAAATTTTGGAACACAGTTTTGGGGGGATGCCTATTTGTCGAAAGCTTTAGTTACCAAATACAAGTTTATATAAATGGCTATAATGGTCAGTATATCATTTGGAGTTTTGAGGCATGTAAGGGCTTTCATTTTTCATATACATGTACATGTATGTATACGCATTCTGATTATAAATGAGACTTCAGTTTGGTACCAAAGTGGTTAATCTTGATGTTTGATATTATAATAAGATTAAGACAGCATTTCTGATTGGATTTGTAAGAGAAATCTGTGTTTGAAAAACTTGTATACAGAATAAAATGCAAAGTAGTCATAAAATATATAGAACTATTAAGCCTCCCACATTTGTTTTCCATGAGTAAAGGATGAATCCTATTGATTGTCAAGGTCAAAGGTAAAAGAGGCCAAAGTCATAACATACTTTTGTGTGTGAGGAGAGGATGCAATGAAAATTAATATTGCATATTTAAACATAGGGGAAGTAACTCTGTTTTCAATTCTTTGTGAAGTTTGGACCTTCCATTAACATCTAGGATTATATTTAAAGTCTTTTGATTTGAATAGAAATACACATACATGTGTACTTTGTCATTGTCAAGTTTACATGTAATGTGCATGTTCACTTCATATGCATGCATGGCTTCATCAAAACCTTTGAAAGACTAAGATGCAATGTAGTGTACATAATTGAATCAGACTTGAATGTAACATAGTGTGCATACTTAATTAAAACTTTTCAAAGACTAAGATGTAAAGTAGGATAGATTTGTCTCTTCAATCAAAAGATACCAATCTCTTATGAGGGTATTTTATAAAAAAAGGACCCTATTTGGCCGTGGTCCAAGATAATTCTTAATGGCATTAACACTCCTTTTTCAAAGTTAATGAACTTTAACCTTTTAAGTGTTTTAAATATGCATCAAAGATAATCATGCTGAATATTTTGGAGTAATATCCTGTTTAGAAATAATTGAAGAAGGGTCATTAGTACTGAATTGAAGCTTTATTAGAGCTAGCTTACAGATTTTATCACATTTGAGACGTTCTTACATACACTCTTTGGTTGTTTGGTCACATCCTGTTTAGGATTTGCAGTCATCTTCATGTTGATAATATTATTATTTTGAACTAATCACACTCTCATGGACTACGAAGTTGCAAATATCCCTTGGCCCTTCATTTTTTGTCTCCCCCTCTTCCCCTTTGTAGAATAAGGGTCAAATTATTGCTTTGCCCTACTTTTAGTTTCAGGGTTCACAACACACAGAGCAATTTATCAAAATGCTGAAAATTTTGAAAATAGACTAAAAAACATTGTTTTTGAATACCGGTAATTTTTTGCTCAAATGAAATCACTGATTATTTTGTGACAATCGGAGAAAAAACCCTCCCTGTGAAAAATGCGGGTAATATTTGACCTTGTTTCTACCTACTTAACCTTTTCAACCCCAAGTGTCAAAATAGTATGCTCTTTTCTATTGTCTTAGACCAGTCCATTTTGGTATATGGTGTTGAAAGGGTTAGTATAAATCAGATCCTATTTGGCTAATTCTATAGCTAAAAAGTTGATTTCTTGGCGTGAACCCAGCCTTTACTGTTTTAATTCACAAAAGAATCTTGCTTTGTCAACATCTGCTCAGAATTTCATACTAACTAAGTCTTGTCTATTACTAGGAGAATTCCATATTTTTTAATGTTATATCTTAAGAAAAATGAATATTTCCACGTGAAAGCAAAAAGAAGTTTCCTAATTATTCTCAGGGAAATTTAGAGTCTTCCCCGTGATGTTGAAAAATCTTCCCAATGGAAATTTTCAAGGTTGGCAACTCTGGAACTGATTTCTCTTTGCTATATGTAAAACTTGGCCTAAATTATTGACTACATAACAACTTAATCCAAAATCACTTGCAGACGGCGACTACAACATGTGAGATAGTTTCACACTACTTAATTTTTCCATTTTATCAATTTCATGCCATGAAAAACCTGCAATGTAATTGAAATAATATTTCTTTTACACCGTCATTGTGAAGATACTTGCCTTCGCCATTAGGAAATCAATTTTACAAAGTAAAATATGCCAAGAAAGAATAAATTGCTATTGATTATGTTTTTATTTACAAAAGACGACAAAGTCATGTGACTTCGTTTGAATAATTTCAGACAAAACACACAAGGATATGGTTATTTGTGTTACTACGCTAATGTTGGTCAAAACACTTACTCGTCAGTAAACACTATAAAACAATGACAAACAGTGTACACATTTTGACTTAAAATTATAAATCGGACTTTCAAGTACTAGATGTTCATCAACAAACATCAATATTGAACTTTTTACACTGCATTTAAAAATAAAAACTAGAAAAGTTGATTGCATAGGAGTATAGATTTCATGTAGGGGATAGGTTTATTGAAGATGATTGTGGCCACTTTTTTAATGTTAGATAAAGTAAAGATGCGGTGCTGAAGTTGGTTACAAAAGTTTGGCAAGAAGTCTTGCCTGTCAGATTCACGGTCCATATATAAACTCTTACTTAGGGTTACAAATAGGAGGGGAATTCTTAGAGATACACAAGAAAATGATTAAACATACGTGTTTGGGATGAAATGAGATCAGGAGATTCAAGGCTTTTTCTTTTAGTGAATTAATTCCAAATGAAGGGTCAAATTCTTCTAGAATCAAACTTTGACCAAAGCAAAACTGAAAGATACAATCACTGAAGATCAATATTTGATAGCCAGAGCAGCCTGCACCTTTGACTGCTTGACCTTAAATCATCAAGGAAAAACGCTCTTAGATACCTACCAACCCATTCTTGAGCAAAAGAGGTTGGTTAGGCTAGGAGGGTCTGGATGTGCCCTGCTGTCCTGCCCCCCCCCCTCGAAAACTTTTGAACAAAAGTTAACCAAATTGGTGCAACCTCCTGCATTTTCAGACCAAAGTTAGGAGTAGGCTATTGCAATTACTGTAATCATAGAAACATTCTAATTAATATTTGAAATGACAAACAAACACAAAAAGATGTTTAAACTATTCTATTTTTTTTTTCACCAATATTTTTCAAATGTGATATATCTTCCTAAAACTTTTGGTTTGCATTGGAAGCTACAAAAAATCGGTAGGCTACTGCGTCAATTGGTAGGGTTGGCAGCTATGCTTATACGGGGCCATGTCTAGCTTTCTTATCGTATGGACAACAGAAGTGACAAGACATTTAGGGGTTTGTAGTAAGTCTTCAGTTGTAGCTCCATCGGAGAATGGACATCAGACCAGGAAGTCGCAGGTCTTTCAGATGAGAAAAGTAAAAGCCAAGGTGCCATGTTACATTAGATGTCGGCTAAATAAAGATAAATAATATATAAAATAAAGATTCCTCACTGCAAATGCAATGACCTTAAGTGCTGAGAGTGACCCAATATTTGAAGTCCTTTACTGCAGGGGCCTCCGTGGCCGAGTGGTTAGCTTGTTCGACTGTGAATCGAAAGATCCGAGTTCGAGCCGCGTAGTGCCACTATGCGGTTGGCCGTCCCTGTCTTTCTGATGAGACCGTATAAACTGAGATCTCGTGTCACAGTAGGTGTTGGCACATTAAAGAACCCTCCCTGTTCTATGGCCAGCAGTGCCGAGCATAGGCAAAATTTGTAGCCCTTCACCGGCACACAATGACGTCTCCATATGAGTGAAATATAGTTGAGTGGGATGTTAAACAACAATACCATACCATACCTTCCTTTACTGAAAATTTATGACATTTGCACATTAGTAAAATATTGTCAAACAAAAACACACACCAGTAATTTTTCAGAGCTACATGTATTTTAGCTGTTGATAGACACTAACTTATCGCTTCTACAATGCAATTGGATAGAAACCTATTTGCACTTACTGTTTTTCATCTTAGTAATGTCTTTCATGTTAATGTTGGCCTTTGATGTGTTGATTAGCAGTATCTCACAAGAGTTCTGTTCTGCTCTTTTGCCCACAGATGTTGAGACCCTTGTGTACTCAATTTCATGCCTACACATTTATTTTGTTTGTCAGTCAAATTTAAAGATTCTTTAATTTGAAATTGATATAAATTTTCCATAAAATCAGCATGGTTTACTCTGAAGATCATCATAAAATTTGTTATGGCTTTGCTAGAGCAGCAAACAAGACCTATTTGCTATTTTTTACAATTCTATTTACTTAATGGTTTTCCTAAAATTTCCATTGACAAAGAAAAAAAGAAAACTATCTAGAAACCACTTTGCCGTAGATATAGACAGTCTCATCTATAGATTTATCTTCATTTGTTGATATTTATAATGTAAAAAGAAGTCGTAAATTACTTCCTTTCATTATCAGATTCTCTACGACCATAAAAAAGTTATTTAATTTCGTAAAAATATGAATGCACACTAATTATTTGCCCAAGAAAGCGTTGAACATGTTTTTACTTGAAAAGCTTTTAAAAACTGAAAATAAAGTTGGAAAAACCTATATTTATCTAGAAGTAATATTGGCTAATTTCATAGGTCTTTTGTTAACTGATCCTTTAAATAAAAAAAAAGAAGAGATATATGAGGTTGATCTGATGACCGAAATTTGTCAAAGGAAGGCTCATGTTTGTTTTTCTATGCACCAAAAATCCTTGAAATTTGACACTTTATTCCATCAATCATTGGTTATTTAAATATATCTTATGAATTTTGTGTGGGTTGGTGCCGGGGAAATTCACGAAAATATTTTTACATAGAAGCATAGGAATTTGATCGGTGTTAAACGCTGTCTCTAACGTAATTATACCTGCCTTATTTCACCTTTTTACTTCTTTTGAAATCAGAATGATATGATAATAGGGCTACACAAGGAATAAGAAACATAACTTCTACACAAGTCATGATATGTCTACATGATGTTGTCAAAATGTCTGCCATTTTCTCATAATTACAGGAAGCGAAAGAAATCGATTTTTCTTACATGTTGTACTACAGGTCATGGCTACCGTTTATCTTGAGTTTTTAATCATTTATTCCAAATCTGTGTTTTTGACTTTATTCTTGTAAGCCACACCGTCATCTCTTTTTAACCACCTACACAATCAAATTGAAAGTCCAAACAAATGCGATAAAACATCAGATGACAGATTGATGATATCTGGTGACATGGTGATGTCTTGTGAGTGATATCTGATAACCCTGGTTTTCAGAGTAGACCCTTGATTGATATCTGAAGAGGGAAATTTTCAGGAACGTTGATACCTGTAACACAAGTCCACACCTTGATGATCTAACACATAATCGCCACAGTTACATAAACTCTGTTGATAGTATTATCAACTTGTCACCGAATGAAGTAAGTTCAAGTACAAGAGGTGTCACATCCGGTTTCAGTTTTGCGTTTCTTTCAATACCTGAGCAACAAAACTGTTCCATATTTGATTTGAATAGGTTCTTGGAAGTTTTCAACTAAATTCTTGGTCCAAATTGTTCTGTGTACTTGAAGTCCATAGTATATCTAAGTATCAGTAAAAAGCTTGTAGAATTTTGAAAGTTGTTAGATTATATCACAACTGTGTTGTTGTTGTTGGGTTTTGTTTGTTTGTTTGTTTTTGTTGTTTTTTTAGGTAATGATTTTCATTGGACAGATTTAGTTCCTCTGCAAAGAAAATAATTTTGAAATTTTGATTCCTTGAAGTCAAAGTCTAATCTTATGTTTGAAGTCCCGAACAAATGTCAGAGGTGTCTAAATCTTCTAGGGTATATAGTAAAACCTCATTTATGGGAGTCAGTCTAAGAAAAGATGCAAAAAGGGTTGTATATGACAGGTAGTTTCTTGATTTAGGCGATTTGTATTGAGAAAAAAATACACTTTTGGAGTTATACATTTAGATCACAGAAGCCCGGTATCAGGTAGTCCTTTAATTCAGCAGGTAGCAAATGCAGTTCGACTGTAAATCATTTTACTTATAATCATACAGGTGTAAATGTAATAGTTTTAAGATTTACACTGCACACCTGGGGAACCTTTGTCTCATTCTGTAAAGTGAACACACCTGAGGAATCTTGCTCTTAAATAAGCAGGTAACTTCTATTGAACTGGGTTAGCTGTCCTTCAGATGAGACAGTAAGAACCAGGGTGCTGTGTCACAGTAAATGTCTGCACATTAACCCTTTCAACCCCAAGTATCAGAATGGTATGCTCTTTTCTATTGTCTGGACCAGTCTATTTCGGTCTCTGGTATTGAAAGGGTTAAAGAACCCTTTCTTCTCAATGGCCATAAGTGCTGAGCATAGGTCAATATTATAGTCCTCAAACAATATATGTATACATGTATATGACGTCTCCATATAAGTGAAAGATTCTTGAGTGGGGCATTTGAATAACAATACAACCAATGCATAATAATAATAATATTATTGTTCTATGATATGACTGACTCATTTACACATAATGATAAAACAACAACAATTTTTTGACTTACACATATGTAATGATATTATTTACATACCAGGTGTACCAGTAACTCATTTGCATGTAAAAATATGGTTGACTTAATATCTATATGTAATAAATTATGATTGACTTATTTATAATTTTAGAGCTTCTACATCAGATGCACTAAGGATGGAGATCCAAACTTCACCTGTCAGTGCAACGGAAACTGTGATATCGCAAAACAAGGACGCATTCGCTGCCAATATTGCCGCTATCAACGATGCCTCATGGCAGGAATGTGCCGCAAAGGTTAATATGTTTGTATATTGCCAAGTCATGAAGGATGTACAAATTGACAATAATATTGTCACAGTATTATTGAGAGTATGTAACCAAAAAAAAGAATGAAAAATTAAACGCAATCATGAATGCATAATGAATATAGTGGAACCTCGCCTAAAGACCAACCAACCTATTTAGGAGACCACCTAACTAATCAGACCACTAATTACCATCAAATTTCAATCTCTCTGTCTGTCACTCTTCAAGACTATTTCAACCTTACTTAGGAGGCCACCTGACTATGCAGACCAATTTTAGCCTTCTTCATGTTCTGTGTGTCCCCAAATCTATAAATAACTTTTTATGGAAATATTTTGACAGAGAAACCAGAAACAGTCCAGCCAGCTGATGGTCAAGTCTTATGTAAAGTGTGTGGTGACATAGCAAACGGCATCCATTTTGGAGTTAACACTTGTGAAGGGTGCAAGGTATGTATTTACCATATTTTTGTTGTGTACATACAAGTACTCATCTGTAGGGAAGAGCTGCTGTGACTCTGTGGAATAGCTTTCTTCATCAGACTGAGGGGTCAACGGTCATTTCAAACCTTGCTGAGGAAACTTGATTTTCTTTTCCTTCAGATGAGAGAGTTCAAAGTTACTCTATACAGGGAAATTTTTGCACCTGTTTCATTTTCGCCCCTTTCGCCAAACTCTTCAGTGGACGAATTCAAAATTGTGCGAATTCAAATTGGTAAGTTCATTAAATAGAATAATGATGAGACTGGGTGAATTTAAAACGGGACAAAACAGCTTACAATGGCAATAGGGCGAAAATAACACGGGACAAAAATAACCCTGTATACAGTATGTAACTGTTTGAATGGTTGTGCCTCACTGCAGATGGCTTTCCTCTAGATTAGGCTGTAAAAACTAAGGTTCTGAGTCACGCTAGGTGTCGGCACATTAAAGAACGCTCACTGCTCTATGGCCGTCAGTGCCACTGCTAGGCCAAATTTGTCGCACTTCATCGCGACTTGTTTAACGTCTCATACAAGAATCTTTCACTTATGAGTGGAACATTAAACAGTAATATGACTAACCAACTGATTCTTTGAATGCCAGTCAAACTTCAAACATGCCAAAGGCAATCAAAGGAGTTTTACATGTAATGTCCAGATTCTTTTTTTATGAAGAAAGAAATAATTCTTACCCTCCAGTCAGCTAACATTTAAACAATGCTGCATATATGATACAAACGAATTTTCTTTTTTTGTAGAAATTCTTCCGCAGAGGCTTAGTTGAGAACCAAAGTTACCTCTGCAAAAGTGAGAAACTCTGCGCCATCAACCCACGCAACAGAAACAATTGCCGCTACTGTCGCTACCAGAAATGCATCAATGTTGGAATGTCTCGAGAAGGTAGGACATGCAATATCCATCTGATTTTAATTCATGTTATATGGATATAAGGCCTGTCCAAAAAATGATAATAATAATACTGGTACTGAATAGTCTCTGCCACACAACTTTCTTACTAGTCATTATGAATTTCAGTGCACAACTTATTATGCCCAATATATACACGGATATTTCTGCATATTTTTAATTACGGTACAAGTGGGGGTATTCTTTATGATGTCAGCATTGCCAAATATCAACCTAAGACTATAAGTACATGTTGTTTAACTGAGGACAGTGAAAGTAGTTTACACAAAAATGTGTCGTAACATGTTTAGTCTACATTGTATTACCAGCCTTTCCGCATTTGTCTTACACAGATTACTTAAGTTATCAGAATCTGTTTTAAACTGAGTATGATTTAGAAATACAGTGAACTTAAAATGCATATTTCATCAGGCATTATAAACAATTTTCAATTTTTTTTGTGATTTCAGCCATTAAAATGGGCCGTCCTAAGAAAGCCGACACAACAGACCAGAATTCCAATGGAATTTCAGATTCAAACTTAACCTCTGACATCAATAACGAGAGTGCAAGTCCCAAATCCATCCATCACCATGATAACATTCCTTCACCAAACTCAGAACAATATTCTCCCAGTTCAAGTCCAGCAAGAGCCTCCATTCCTGACATGAATTGTAATGTCAACATGTTTGATTTGTCCAAAGTTAAAACTGAGCCAGTCAGCTGTGAAATGGAACAACAAAATTCATTTGCTGCTGTTGCCCATGCCAGCCAATCAGAATCCTCCTACTTGCCGATGACGACTGCATACTCTGCAGCTCAGAGCAGTAACTGGACAACACCTGCTTACACACACAGCAGAGGAGAGATGTGTGGTTCCCATGGCAACTGGCATCAGCAGATTGTTCCATCTGTTGCTCAACAGCAGACTCTAAATGAGAGTACTATGTCTCATTCTCAAACTTTACTGACATCATCCTCGGTCGATACCATGACGACGACTGCTCCTGCAGTCCACGAAAGCCTTTTTGCCGAGGATGATATGGATGATATTCTTGCTTATCTATCGCAAGATCAAGAAACAAAGGGTAACAAAAAATCTTGTTACCATGGATACTCAGAACAAAATGTCCAACAGCCAGATAATTTTTCCCAGAGTTCATCTCAACAGTCACCATGTATGGTGGAAAACAGAAATCCTGCTATCAAATTCCCAGTTCCAACAGACAAGCAGTTTGAGCAGCAGATACATAACTTCAACAGCCATCTGATACAGAATGATGCTTACAGACAACTGAGTGTGGATACATCATCTCCACCAGTCCAACCACAAGAATGTGCGATGTCACCAAGCATGTACCCTGGATCCCCCTCCCAGCAGCAGCAGCAGCAGCAGTACCCAAGCAGCGCTGCCCACACCCAGCAGTATGGATCTAGCCCAGCTCACAGTGCCCAGTTTTCGCCAAACTCACCAGTGCAGTATGGACCACATTCACCAAGTCATTATTCACCAAGCTCTCCACCACAGTATCAAACTTCACCATACCCCCACTCACCCAGCAGTTGTCAGTATCAAAATTCTCCACTAGATGGCAGCCACTTCAATTCTAATTCACCCGTCAGTCAGTGCCCTGGATCCCCTGTTGCCAGTTCCCAGTATTCCAGTTCACCAGTCAATACTTGCCAGTACAGTGGCAGGAACATGTACAATCAGCCAGGATT
>JACSZP010021052.1:0-10943 GCA_016161895.1 Pinna nobilis
GTTATTTAAACAATGCACGAAGTTAAGACCCATAGTTCGAGCCCAAGCCGCGTCACGTTTGGCAGTCCCTGTCTTTTGGATGAGAAAGAAAAAATCCGAGGTTACATGTCAAAGTAGGTGTTGGCACGTTTAGGAACCATTCCTGCTCTTCAGTCATAAGTGCCTACAATAGGGAAGATTTGTCGTCCTTCACCGTCACATGATGACGTCTCCATATAAGTGAAAGATTCTTGAAAGGGACGCTGAACAGCAAAACAACCAACCAACAAATACAAATGTATTTGAGGGTTTTACTGCACAAAAGTAAAAAACAAAAAACAAACCCCAAAACTGAAACATTCCATAGTCACTACAAGTACATCATTATCTACTACTTTTGCTGTCCCAAAATGCAAAAATAAAAATGAATTTCTTTATAGCGGCTACCTCCATATGAAGACTTGATAATTAATATTCTCAGACAGACCTTAAAATATACAAAGCTCATTATTTTATGTTTATTTCGGTGTACTATTGTCTTAAAAATTCTAGCATGCACTATCCCTGTGAAATATGGGAAAATAAGGAAATTGATAACCGTTACCTAGGCTACAGTTTCTGCCGGTATATCCCGAGTGACATTTGCATTTAAAGTCTCCGACCAGGTCAAGGCATGTTCCATTATTGCATGGTGAACTGGCACAGTCATTTATATCTTTAAAATGAATTTAAAATATACAAACATGTACAAATGAAAGTAAACATGAACTACTATCAGTCAACTCTAAAACGATTGAATTGAATAAAATTTGATCCGACTAAATCTGCGGAACATTTTGCTCGAAAAAATAAATTTCTCGCATTAAATTCTTACCCGAAGTTTGGATGCATCAACATACAACATATATCCCTTACAAATATATGTGCACGCGAAAATTACGTCATCGTGTTAAGATGAAATATTTTGGGAGTTGCAGCAACTATAATCAATGATGAACAGTATTTTAGAGGTACAGCATAAGGCGAGGATAATGGTAATATAATGCAAGAATATTTGTGTCGTTTTGGTTTTCATGAACTAATGTTATGTCTTTGTAGGATACACGCAATCTTACTCACTTGTCTGACAATTCCGTCCCTCATATCCATCGTCACAAGTGCATCGATACCCATTGGTCTCTTTCGAACATTTTCCATGGATACATGGTGACGTCAAACATTCGTCAATGACTTCAATAAAAAGCATAGCGTATGTTAGGAATTATGTCATTTTCATTAACGTTCAAATCCGACGATTGAAGCTATCCTTGTTTTAATTTTATAGCAATATTGACAGAAAGTGAATTTTAAAATTACAATGAAAGTTCATATAAGATAAACCAAACTGTTAATGAGTCTTACCTTTGTTGTCTACCCTGAATGCAAACTGTCCTGAGCTATTTACATTGCTATTCTGAGTGAGGGTAAGTATTTTAGGTGTCCCAGAATCCTTTACTGCATGGTATATCTTCCCGTCACCAGCATTGAAACCAACCTACGATGAAATACATAGTATCCTAAATATCAAATGGATTCTCGTTTGTAAGAAATTAAAACGAGGGGTACATCATGTCATCAGCAAAGTTAGACGTATGCTGGTTGTTCTATAAGAATAGCTTTTTACAGTGAATTTTACAGTTTATATATGTTTATGCGCGTATTTATTCATATTACACGCGCGGATGTAGAGGGGGCTCAAGGGTGTCCGGACATCCCCCTAGAATTGGCAAAAAATATACCACCATTGGTCAATTATGCTTAGATTCTCAAATTAACATGGTTGGGTTTTTCTTACCTTAAGTTGGAACACCCCCGGAAAAAACCTTGATCCGCAAATGCATTAAGTAAATATTCATTATGTCTATATTTCTTTCCTTTATTCGTATTTCTGAAGCTTTATTTGCAATTTAACCACAAATAAATACGTGGTAAAAGCCCAAAGAAACAAATGAAAGAGGAAAAGTTCGAAAAAAGGATTCGAACAAGAAATGAGCGACAATGATTCAAAGTGGGGTATACACAGAAGTACATTACCTGTGCCGACTTGCCACCCATACCAGTATTTACATGGCCGCCATTACCGACACCAGCAAGCCATTGTAAACTGTTGTAATTAAATATGACATAGGAGGCGGTACCATCTGTGACCATAACAGCTTGATAAGTGTTGCTCTGAAATATGGTGATAAAACGTAGGTAACGCAGGTTTAATATATTGTTATGTCACTGTCTTTTTCTTATATACATTTTATATTCATGCATTTGTCAGGATAATTGAATATTAATTGATGCATGTACATTTGTATATGTTTTCCTTGATTTGTTCATGTGCTTTATTACGGGAAATGTTCGCTCCTGTTTTATATTAGCCCCCCTCCCCTTCTTGTCATTTCATTTGGGCAAAACAGAAAGTTT
Organism: Pinna nobilis; assembly: GCA_016161895.1. NCBI lineage: Eukaryota > Metazoa > Mollusca > Bivalvia > Pterioida > Pinnidae > Pinna > Pinna nobilis. The sequence continues at coordinate 2,434 of JACSZP010021052.1, forward strand.
GTTTATCTCTGTAACTTTCCGATAGTACAATGGATTCTTGCGCTAAGCACCTAGCTAACCACCTCACTAATCAGATTAACTTCAGCTATTCACTTTGGTGGTCTTAAAAGTGATGTTCTACTGTATGTATCTTACGCTGCATTTTGTGTAACATACAGATTAAAACCTTGAATATAACCATTTCAAACTTTGACACGCAATACATTAACTGTAATAGCATAACAGAATAAAAATTTAATGGATAATATTTTCTCCTACTTTTAGCACAACCTGGGAGAACGCCATTGACTTTTTCTGTCCCTGAGCCGAGAACGTAAAGTCTAAGGACAATCGTTTTTTCACTGTAACAATGGTCCAGTAATTTTTGTTTGAAAAATGATAGATTCCCGGGAAATAACGTCAAGAAACAATCAGTTACTATAAAGACCTCTATATCTTTACGGGTATCTATATAATTTTCCCAAGCAAAGCCACATGACCGCAGTTGCAGTTAAAGGGCCTATGATAAAATATTAACTACAAAGGATGGGTAGATACACACCCTCTGAAGTCCTGCTTTCTTGGCACCAAAGAACCTCACATTCAACCATGTTGCTGTAAAGACTAGTTTTGGGACAAACGATGGTCGTAATGAGAACATTCTAGTAATGTCACGTGATGCTCTAGTCAACCTATCAGAACTGTTCGACTGCTGGTAGGATACGGAGCCACCTTTGGAAGTGTCAACATCCGACCAAAATGGTAAAACTGCGCTGAAATTTACCCAAGGCAATGGGTTTTCATCGAATTCATCTTTGATTTTATCAAAGAAAATCCCTCCATCAGTACTGACCTATCAAGAAAAAAGTAAATGGTTGCAACAGGTGCGGATAGATAATTTAAAGGGATTGAGTAAGCATCTGATGCTAAACCCGCAAAATGTAAATAAAATGAGCAAAAATTAGAGAACAATGATAATAATAATAATAGTAATAATGATAATAGTTAGAAAACTGATAATCACCATAATTATAGTAATAATTATAATAATACATGTAATAATAATAATAATATTAATAATAATAATAATAAAATTATCATTATCATAATTAAATAATAATAATTATTATTATTATCATCATTATTATTATCATCATTATATTATTATTATTATTATATTATTATTATCACTATTATTATTATTATTATTATTATTATTATTATTATTATATGTATAAGAATTAAGCTCCTTAAAAAAGTTTATTCTGTCTTACTCTTTCACACTTGTGTATTAGATCTAACGATGATATAATGACAATTAAGAACAAGCTAAATAACTATTTACTTACTATAACAGATTTGTGTTTGACTCCGAGGAACGGGAATTGAGTCAGCAACTGAACTCTCTTCGAGTTGATGTCATCGCCCTTGGAAAGCTTAATATCCGAACCATCATTTAATGGGTAAAAACTTGAAAGAGGCAAACAAAGTATTTCCGTATACTTTAAGCATATGAATAATATCAAAGCAAACATTTGACCCATTCCTGATATTTTGACAGGAAAATATTTGCGACGTGATTTTCCTGCGGTTAGTAAATTTCAAACAATTTTGAAAAATTATTGATTTCTTTCTGAAATGCTGCAACATGATCTAGAATATCAAGTGTAATTTATGCATTTTCCACTGTTATCACCACATATGTTACTTTCACTGATATCAAGGCATAATAACATATAAATATATCAGTATCAAATGACAAAAGACTGATGCAGCTTCCACATTAAAAATTATGACAAAACCGTCAGATTCCGATTATCGAACTCTATTACTGAGTATATTATTATCATGAAGCTTTTTTCTATTCTTCGTGGTAAAATTTCATCTGGTAAAATTTTGGGNNTGCCTGTGCTCGTCTCTCATGGCCGACACCTACTGTGACATTGGACCTCGGTTTTTTCTGTCTCATCCGAAAGACCGAGACAGCTTACCACAGAGTGGCTCAGGCTTGAGCCCCGGACCTACAGAGCGGAATAACTGATTCACCATCTCAATGCATACATACATTGCACAGCTTAAACTTTTCGTTCCATTCATAGTTATATGCTTCTTTATATACGGTCATGTGTTCAAATCTAAATTAGAAGATTGTTTGGCTCTGTGTCTCAATGTCATGCAGTATATCAATTTCTCGTTCATTATATTTCAGAAAACTACCCATGCAGTTTTCCGAATACAACATAAACTGTATAATGTCAACAAATGCAAATACTATACATAATGTCACTCACGAAACCAAGGTAAAGCTAAATTACATGCACTTTGACAGTCTATAATTATTAAGGTTTATAGATAATCAGTATTCATATATACCGCATTGGTCTTGTCTTAGTACAAGGACACTCAGTGGGATTAACTTTGAAATTGATTACCTTATTGAGAGTATTGTCTTCAGGTTACACGTGCAAGAGGCAAACTTCATAAGTAAACTAATGTTAACAAACTATCGTCCGAATTTTTGCCGATAATACCTGATTTTTTTAATTTTGGAAGATTAATAGGTTCATATGAGATTTAGGACACTGAAATAGAAAATAAGATAAAATAGATTTTTGTGTCAAGTATCCCGAAAAAAATTGATGACCAGAGAAACCTTGTCATTTTTATAACCAAATACCAGCAGGTGTCCTATATGCAAACAATATTACAAAAATCAAATATTTAGTCTACATGTATTCGTGCTATTTTCGCGAGTATTGGCCTATTTATTGTAATAAATAATTCAGTCAGCTAGGAAAACGTGAGAAAATTGACGCAAGGTCAACATTGATAAACATCCAAATATCTATGTCTCAATCTTGATTATACATAGATGTTCTATTTAATTTACAGAATTTCGAACAAAACAAAAACAAAACAAAAAAATGAATGAATAAATAAAACGATATTAAAAGAAAGAAAAAAAGAAGTAACGGTGGTGTTCGAGAGTCTTGTATGATACAAGGTGGGAATAAAAGTGGTATTAACATTTAAAAAAATGCGAATCCCGATCCCGGACAGAATGACACTAGGTGTACGGGAGGAGTCGACATTTTTCTGTCTGCATGATCCAAATGTGGTAAATACTTCATGGAAACTTCAGTCACGTGTCAATTTGAAAAGGTCAGAGGCCGGCTCAAGATCTAACTAGTGAAACGGAGTCGCTATATTAGTCGGTTCTAGAATATCATCCAAAACCCCCAAGATTTGGGAAACATGAACCACAAAATTTATTTGGTTTCTATTCTCGAAAATTGTTCAGTCATAGCTATGTAGACGCGAAGAGACCATTGACCTTTGACAAGTAAAGTGGCAAACGGGACTATAAAGCTCAAGAAGTCAAAATGTTTGCAAGAAAATGACAGAAATGGTAGCAGCAATATTTCAGTTTATTCTCGTTTCAATGAAAACATATTTGCTTATTGAAAAAAATGAAGCTTACTAGTAACTACTCAGAACAGGAAAATGCCAATAGGTAAGTAAATAAAAATATAGATTAATAAACTAATTGATAGAAAAAACATTTTTGTTTGTTTGTTCGTGTTGTTTTGTTTTGTATTCTGTAAAGATTGATAGCCACAAATTTCTTTTCTTATCTGAAACCAAAATAGCCGGCTGGTCTTGTAGAGGATTTTATAAAAATAGGTAGCAAAACATGATGTTTATGTTACTTTTCATTTTCAACGTTTTCTATTAATTCCATTTTAGAAAACACTTTTAAGTGATATCATTTATTTATACCCTTAAATTTCATTTATAGAAAGTTGTTATAGTTTTGCTATCATAGAATAAAAGCACGGTTGAAAACTCGGGCTGCAGAATGAAGTTTTACCCTCCCACGTAGTGTTAAAGGATGGCTTTGACATATTCAATTTCACCTACCACATTGCATAGGCATGGGTAAAATTTTTGTGACGTGTTCACCTGTTTGATGTCGCACCGGTTTGACCGAGAAAGTGTTGAAGGTGGTACTAATTACCAAACGAGGGAGAACAGGAAGAAGAGAGAAATAAGTACAGTTGAACTTGGATATATTGAAACTGTAGTAGAATGAAATTTTCTTTCATATAAACAGTGCTTTCTGTATAAGTGGGTTTAAAAAGTTTAAAACTACAATAGAAATCACTAATATTGAACCCTGGTACATTGAAATCAAGCTTCATTTGAATTAATTTTAATTTCCCAGTTAAGTTATATCAGTACTATTTTTACCTAGTTATTTTGACATTTGCTATATGAAGATGTATTTTTTTGTTTTTCCTATTTTTTTTATGTTGAAGAAAAATAATTCCTGTTATATATCCGGATAAAACAGCTGATGTCGCCTAGCGAATTTGAACCCATGACCTCACGATCTGAAGGCGATCATGCTATGTAAGGAGCCATGAGGACTCTCCACCTCGTGAAATAACGATAACAGTAGATAAAATGAAATTTTATCAAAATTGATAATGTAGCAATTATGTTACACGACTTGTCACTTTTGAAATACAAGTACGTATCCGATAGCATTAATCTTACTAATTATTATTTTTTAGTTAAACGAATGATCGAGTAATGGATAGACTACGGCTGTATGTATAATTCATAAGTGCGCCATCATGTCTTTCGATAAGACATATTTTTAGTTATGTTTGGTTGCTAATCACCAATGATGTTTGCCTATTCGACATGTTAAATTCAACATACCTTATCTGTAGAGCTGGTCAATTTATAACTGATATCAGATTTTGAAGGTCTTTGACCAATAAACACACATGATTTGTCACAAGGTGATTTGATTTTTCAATAATATTTTGCAGTAAATTTATCTTAACATACTTAAAATTGACAATTTTATTTCCATAATATACCTTTTGACAGACATGCTTACGGGTGAAATTATATAATTATGAATGTAAAGCAATCTTAATAAACAAATCTGTGTTCACTTGATTTCCTTATATGGCAAATTTTTTTTAAATGTTGACTCTCTCTCTCTCTCTCTCTCTCTCTCTCTCTCTCTCTCTCTCTGAAATCTGAACGTGGGTTTATCTTATCTAACATAAATGAAATCTTCCAAAGATGCTTTCGCTGAAATATATCTTATAATTCACGTGAATTTAAATTTTTAATCAATGAGAAAAGAACGATAATTTGCATGTTGCAAGTGTTCAAGATACTCATACTAGAATCGTTTACTGCATCTTTTAAGAAGGTCCTAATTTGAATTGTTTCCAAACGGCTCTCGTTCATATCTTTTTAAATTCTGTACGGGAGAATTTGTTTTAAGTTCAAGATTATTTGAATGCCTTACGATGCCGAGTCAGTAATATAGTTTGGTCGTTAAAAAGTGTTTTATATCCATTTTATCTCGCTGTGGTGCACTAAAGGTATTTAAACATTAAACTTGAATATATTCGTATCATAGGTTAGATTTTGGATTCTTAACAATAAAGGATCTTAATAGATTTCTTGTTCTTTTTGTATTTCATTCTACTCAAGTTTAGTTAAGATATAGACATATAATAGCCGTCGTGGCTCCACAGTTGGATGTTCGCCTTCGGACACAGAAGTCATGAGTTCAAAACCAGGCGTAGGCAGCTAACTTTTCGGAGGGGACAGAGGTGTTACAGTAGGTGCCGATGCGTTAAAAAACCTCACTGCTCAATGACCGTAAGTTACGGTCCTACGGTATGACCTAAGTGCCGAGCATTGGCAAAACTTCAAGCCCTTTCGGTGACTTTTCCGTGTGATTATGTAAATGAAAGGTTGTTGATTGGGAAGTTAAATAACAGCAACAATAACGACAAATTATAGACGTAGAGTATACAGTAAAATTTCGATTACCCGGTAGTTGAAGTTCATGGGACCGTTTAAAAAAGTTCGAGATATCGGGATTTCGACTCTTGATAACATTAAATCTCTTGATGTTATTATAATGTTCTCTCCAGTGGCATACAATGACACCACCTTTCCTCACATGGACATATCAAAATTAATATGAGACTTTCCGTACACTGAGTATGTAGGATAGCCGGTCGGCGACATAATAATAAGCAAACTAAGTGTGAAAATGCCGATGTGCAGACTCTTGTACAGGTAGATTCATAAGTTCGACTTATTTGTAGTGGTTTTCGTTGTTTAATTGCGACGGGAAAATTTTTCGAGACAACGGAAAATCCAACACCTTAAACTTCGGGTCATGAGTAGTATTTAAATAGGATTATATAAAGAAATAATTCGAGACTTGAGAAAAATTCGACAGAGCAAGGAATTTGAGTCATTGAAGTTCGACTCATCGGAGTCTTATGTGTGTTGTTGTGTGAAATGCCTTGTGGTTTTTCCTCTTTTTGTTTTAGCCATGGTATTACCTATTTTTCGATTTTTTAGTTTTGAATCTCCCATGGTATTCTCAAATATATTTCAAAAACCGAAGACAGACTGCAGAAAACAAAGCATCAGATAGTAAATACAACAAATCTTAACCAGGAAGTAAAACAGATTATCTTTTGAGATTTAAATTTATTTTGAGGTGTGTCTAGGATTATTTTCATTATGACAGCATTGCGATGGAGATCAAATTTAACGTTGTCATCAAACGCACCGAGTGACCATGTTCTCTAAACCTCCAACTCATGAACCGGGAACTTGAATCGAGTGCTACGTTATTGAAATTGACTCTTACCTTCCGAGTCGTGAGGGGGATGTTTTATGACATACTCTTGAATTACATATTTCTTACAGATAGGATTAAGGGTCCTGTTAAAATGTGACTAAGATAATGACAAATTTTCCAGTGTTTGTTTATTTAAGATTTATTCATAAGATGTATGTTTAACATGATTTTTTCTAAACTTTGATAAATCGATTATTTTGACATGGTTAATCTCTTAAAGGTATGACAATTTTGGACAGTCCAATCTTCCTTTTAAGATTTGGGATTTCCGAATTAAAAAAATGAAAAGCCCCATCAGTTAGATATTTGGCAACGCGTTCGCTCAGGACTTGAAATAAAAATTTATACAAGGAGTTAGAATCAAAGTGAAATAAAGACTAATACTAAATATTAAAATATAAAGGTACATGAGTATACATTTGATTTCATGAATAAGTTTAAACACTTTTCTTTTCTTTGACAAAATATTCGAAGAATGAAATAATAAAGATTGACGAAACTCAAAAGGTGGTAATGGAACATTTGCAATGAGCATGGCCTGTCTATGGGGACACTGACAATTTCTGGGTACTTGGTGCCATCCTATTATTTGTTTTTTTATGCTGCGACCCCTAATATTTCTAAATTGTCGTGTAGAATAGGACTTGCAGGTGTGTTTTTTAAAATATTCCTTGGGGAATTGTTCAGTTATTTTCTTTACTTAATATTGGACATTGATTAAAAGATTAACAAATGACAAAAACATAAATAAGCTTACTAAAAACAGAAATAAGGAACCAAAAATCTAAATTTTTCTAAGGTATGGGCAATTAATAAGTTTTTTTTTTGGTCCAAAACCATCCTTTTCTTAGATCTTTTGACAATGCATTTATAATTACACATGTATTTAGTTCATGATAATATTAGAATTTTTCTCAGTTTTCTCGGTCATCATTTGGGTTCAAACTAAGCTGTTTACCATTTGCTGGCATTACTAGTACATTCATGACCAAAATGGTACAATAGGACGTTCATCGCTGTATAAAAATAACATGCGTAAAAATTATATTTTAGATCAACTCTGTATAAAACACAAAACTATAGAGGCCATCTTTAGAAAATTAACTTTGTTTAGTTGTCTATCAATTGAACCTTTTACAGCAAAATGCATTTGAGGTAATCTTATTTCAGATATATACATGTATTCTGTAGTATTGAGGTCAGTGCGCATATGGTATGTTAAGAAATGTTGGTCTAAATTTTATTTTTATGTAAGTATCGTTAGATAAGTATTATATTTATACGAAAAATAAATATTAGTTTTGCCATTTGTTTTTCAAAAAAAAACTATTCTAAAGACGTCTTCCGGTTAAGAAAAATATTGCGACCGTTCAATTTTGGATAGATCTAGACCCGTTGATTTCACTTGATGTCCACCAATGGGATCGTTAAAAGATTCGTAGCCCAATCTGAGGAACGAGAGTTTCGGGATCCAGATGAGTCCCGTATTCTCTATAAATGTCCCTTCATATCATTCGTATGGTGCCGACTCTTTCCTGACACCTGGTCCCATCCAAATTGCGATTGACGATTATTGTTCATGTTGATTACCCTAATCTTGTCGTATTCTAATAAACTAATAGAGTCTCAGTTGTCTCTTAATACCTTCTCATCTTTACATGAAACTGTTAATCCTAAAGCTCGATGTCAAAGGTTGTCTTGGCAAATTAAAAAGTACCCCCGAACAACAAATGGTGCTTACCCTTAAATAAAAGTCTTTTTTATTCTGTATTAAGTAATGCTGATACAATTGAAATTATATTGACTATCGTAATTAACAAAAATAAACAAAAAA
>JACSZP010021053.1:0-13786 GCA_016161895.1 Pinna nobilis
AGGTAATTATCTATGGCTTGGGTAAAGTGTGATAGGAAAAATTTACCTGAAATATTCAAACTTTGTAAAACAATATGTACATGTAATCTGAACTGAGCACTTATGTTCAGTTACATTAAAAGAAAAGCGGGCCTCCGTGGCCGAGTGGTTAGCGTGTTGGACTTCGAAGCAATCGCATCCGCAGCGCCACTCCGCGGTTGGCCGTCCCTGTCTTTCGGATGAGACAGTAAAAACCGAGGTCCCATATCACAGTAGGTGTTGGCACGTTAAAGAACCCTCCCTGCTCTATGGCCATAAGTGCCGAGCACAGGCAAAATTTGTCGCCCTTCACCGGCACAGGGTGACGTCTCCATACGAATGAAATATTCTGAAGTGGGACGTTAAACAACAACAAAACAAACAAACAGAAAAAAGAAAAGAACATGAATTTCAGCAGCATCATTTCACTATAAAGCACTAAAATTCACAAACGTATGTTTATAGGCCATTTTCGTTGTATCAAGATCACTTGTCAATTTAAAGTACTGGTATCTTATATTTTCCCTCAGCATCATCACTTATTTTACTGCTAATTCTTCAGCTTGGTCTGAGTGTTCATTTGTATTAGCACATGAAATGTTCACCTTTTGAAAACTCAAATAAATATATTTCACTGATTTTGTATACATATCTAAAAACTTGAACATCGCTTGGCTACTATTTAAAAAAAAAGTTTAAAAAGTTGTGTTAAAACTAAAAAACATTTCCTGAATTTTTCAGTTATTTTCTTTATTGTTTTTTTCTGTTAGGTGGAACAAATTTTCCAGACTTTTACTCACCATACACCTCCTAATTACTGTAAAAATAGTTTACCTGTGTCTAATTTGGAAAGTTGGATAAGTGAGAATAGGGGATTGTCAAAAGTTGGATAAATGAGAAGACACCGTTAATCCTGGGGCCCTGCTCTGCTGGACTCAAATAAAAATATCTGCGGAAAATTTGTCAAGGTAAATGTTTACAAATAAAACACAACCAGTTTCGGAAGAATAAGTAAGACAAAGGTCTAATAAATAATTTATTTATTTCATAAAATGATAAATACATCATGTTTTCATTTTGACCATACAATTTGTTGAGAAAAAGGATCAATAGTTACTGTCATCACCATATACAATTGTGAACAGAAATACAACATATCATTTATAAATAAAATAATATAGAAATACACAAGTACTGATTGTTCAACCATTTGATCCCTACGTATAAAATGGTATATTATTTTCTATTGTCTTAAATCAGTCTATTGTGGTCGATGGTGTTGAAAGGGCATGTCCTGAACTCAAGGACCAGATGATCTGCAGGAGAATTTGTAAACTTTATATGGACGAAAATAGGTGTTTGCATAAAATATACAAAGTGAGTGTTAGGAAAATTGGAGTTTGTTGCACATCTGGATTACCTCCCCTTAAATATTGACTCCTGTGTTGGTTGGTTGTATTGTTGTTTAAGGTCCCACCCAATAATCTTTCACTTATATGGAGATATCATCATGAGCCAGTGAAGGGCCACACATTTTGCCTATGCTTGGCACTTAGAGCTGGGAGGGTTCTTTAACCCTGTGACACTAGTCAGTGTTTTACTGTCTCATCTTAAGGACAGGGATGTGTCAACTTGTAGGTAACTGACAGCAGGAATTATTTAGTGAAACAGTACCAATTGCATTCTGCAAATTAGGTAAAGTCGTATATTTGACAAGAGAGAACTACAACAACTACATTGTAGCTTTGAAAATTCAGTGTTGTTGTTGTTTTTTTATTTGAACATTGGTTGAACTAAAGATAATTTAAAACATATCAAGATATGAAACTTGATTTCAAAAGTATTAAAAACACAAAGAAAAGAAAGCATTATTAGCCTGTCAACAAATATAGACTTTAAGCTAAAGCTTCACTTCAAGAAATGGTTTACTTAAGAGATATGAACTATTTCAGAGTGTGAGTGATGAATTATAAACAGTAGATCAGCAGACACCTATTCATCTGCTCATTCTTTATCTCAGACCTTTAGATAGAACTGAATCACATGACAGGATCATAAACTGAACTGTAGAAATTGCAATGAAGGTTTGAAATTTCATACAATCATTGAACATGTTTGGTAAGCCTGAAATATTAAAGCTATCTCTTCATGTGATGGAGATGCAGAATTAGTTTATTGTCAGCTCATCATTGATTTTTAAAGTCAGGGCTAGAATGGTTATATATGAAAAATTTGTAACTTAATTACACTGAATTCTTTTAGGTTTTATTTGAAAAGAATACTGGTGAGCCATCACTGTTCAGCAGTAGAGTGATTGTCTTCAGACTGTGAGGTCATGGGTTTGAACCTCAGCAGAGGTGGCTGGCTTATCTTATCCTTTAGATGAGACAGGAAACTAAGAGGTCCGTGTCACAGTAGGTGTCTGCCTATTAAAGAATTGGCAATGGCCAATGGCCTTAAGTGGCAAGCATAGACCAAATTTTGAAGATTTTCTGAAGAGTGATCAGTTAGTTGGAGACGTCATTGGGACGTTAAATAAAAATGCAACAGCAATGGCAGCAAATTGCTAGGTTTGTGTTTCTGTAACTGATTTTAATCAATATCAAGTGGATCAAATTATGTGTCTTTAGCCTTAAATCTCTCCGCGCCAGAAGTGGCATAAGGCCACAATCAAATTATGTGTAATTTACAAAAATTATTAAGATCTGCATGTATATTACCTCAAGTATTGATTAAAACGGAGCGTTTTTAAAAGAGCCCACTGGTTCTTTATGAAAAATACGTATATTGCTTGAAAATATATAATTGGTAAATGATAGTGAAAATTCAAATCAAATTTTGTTTTAAATAGCCAAGTTCTGTGCTTCTCTGTCAAATGCTTGAAATGGTAATAACTTCAACATGTGAAACTTGACAATTACAATGCTGAACAATAAAGCAAATGTACTAGATTTTGTATAGAATTTGGGTGTCATTGCTTAAGCTATTGATTAATAGAAACATGCTGAATAATTCACTGCCAAACCTATACATGTACATGTTTTCTATTCAAAACATGGACACAACATAAAACAAAAATAGATGGATCAAAGCAACAGGAATGCCCAGACTTAGCAGCTAAGATTAGACACTAAATCCCGTGAAATCTTCTAAGTTCAAGGGTAATAACTCTGCCTTAATTATTGACCCTCCTTCAAATATAAAATTTGACCTGCATGTGCTGATGGATCTTTAAATTCCAAAAATCAATTTAAATGTCCTTGTTTGACTGAGGAAATGAGTGGAAATTGAATTTTGTTGTAAACAGAATGTGGGTAACACTATATGCCCCCCGGCCATTTAATGATGGAGGCATATGGAATAAACAAACTTTTTTTTTAAAGCAATTTTCATCAATATCCATTTATATTTACATTGATTTAGAAGTTTGACTAATTTCATTCACACACTTCTACATGTTCTAGGAATGGATGAAAATGGATAAGGTTATAAAACCAGAACAGTGGTACATGTATACATGTTTATCCCTTTTCTAGTCCTCATTGACCTACCATATTTCTTCTTTTTTCCTTCATTAGGAGTGGGTCTTTGATGATGAATGTTAAGTTTGCATGATGAGAGGACATAACATTAGCACAATATTTTAAAGTCATTACGGACTAAATGGTTTGGTACACCATCTTGGCAATTGCACTCTGTACAACGAGTCCAGGGGGAAAAAGGAGAAAACTGCAAATCATAAAAACCATAATGCACTTAAACAATCCACCTGCACTTAAGACAAAAATGATTAAACAAACCAAAAGTTTTATCTTTGGATGCAGAAATTTACTGCTCTCATCGACTTGTAGTTATTTTAGCTGGTAGAACACAAGCATCAGACTGATAGTGTGTTTTATGACACAGCCTTCTCTTATCTTTATACATGCTGTCCTTAAATAATTTACAACTGACTAGTTTTATGGATTTGATAAACAATAGATCTGTTTTATCAGTTGATTAATTAGAAGGAAATATCATATCTTCATCAAATATTTAGGAATGTACGAGGCTCGAACATGACAGGAAAGCTATAACATAATATCAGGCTGTGCTTGAAATGCTTTTTGGTTCTGATCTTGAGTAATACAATCAATAAGACAAAGTATGGCTATGAAATTTTTTTTATAGAAACACAGAGCAGAAATTTTATACCATAAACAGCAAAACTGGCTATAGTGTTCACCTGTATATAAAGGTTTCATGGTCAAAAAGACTGCTTTTTGCCAAAATTCCCTTATTGTACCATCACTGTACTTATCAACCCCTTTATAAAGACTGGTTTTTATAAATTAGTACTGTACAGTTAGAAAAAATGTTCTAAAACTAGCTAACACCTGCAAGCTACATATCAGACCAGTCGGTATTTCTTATTCTGCAATTATTTAATTAAGCCTGCCTTAAGCAGGATAAATGCATGTAAATGTCTTTGCTTGGTTTCCAGTGCATTCAGATTCTTTATTATCCTTCTCAGCTATTCGGCAAATCAGATAACATAGGCCCTACAACCTTCTTGTTTTGTTTGAGAAAATTGTTAAATTGACCTGCAATATAATATTGCATAAAAATATTTCAAACCTACTGACTGGGTATTTAAAGTAATTGAAATCCTCATTTATCAGAGACAAAAATATTTGGTCTAGAAAAATGTTAGTTCTTCACAAGATAAATACATGTAATTTCAGGAAAACTTAAACATTAAAATGAATCAGGTCAACTGAGTAAAGAGTATCACAACTTTAGATTCTGTAAATTTTACCAGCAGATTTATACTTGACAGTGTTCATCTTAATATAAGTGTATATATCACAGACTGCTGAGTCAGCATTGTGCAACAATACTTGACATAGAGAAAAAAATCTTCTGGGAACCCTTATTGCAAAAAATCTTAGTTACAACTAAAATCACTTGTACTCATACATGTAAGTGAACACTTTTATCATATTTTGTACATTTTATGATAAATTGACCAAACAGGATGAAATTTGATTAACAAGAATTCAGAATGTGACTACCAGGTATATTAATGGAAATAACTTTATAATTTGTCAAATAACCAATACCTTCATGTAGGCCTTCTTGGAGCTGATGAGTGATTTTGATCCTAAGGTTATATGTGAAAAGACTGCTAGTCCTACATGTAAAAGATTATACTTTGAACAAAAAATGTTATCCCTTGAGAAAGAAATCTGGATTGTTGCTGACATAACATCCCCAACTTAATTATCACGGGACAGGCTCCTTCAAATTAGGAAATGCAAATTACAAATGTGTCTTTAGTGGTAAATGAGTAAAGGAGCATAAAACCTACAGGTATGTACATGTATAGACAGGGTTTTCCCTAGGGTATTACTTTTTTTAGTCCCAGGAACCCACAAGAAGATTCTTTGGTGCTTGTTTTAATCTATGATCCCCAAAGTCAATGAATTCAAGTAATTATTAAGAAAACTATCACACAGTTTTAGATTTTTTTTGTGTCCATAGGGACCCGCTACTATTCATGATTTGCGCCCAGCTGCAAATATATTTCATGCATCAGAAATACGGAAAATATGTGTAAGGGATAACCCTGTATAGAATGTATAGACTAGGGATGTGGGACAGTGTTAACATATATAACTAATGGTTCAATAAGGCATGACTTGAGATCAAAGAACTTATCACCATTTAAGACAGGTTCAAATGTTGAACATTAAATGATATTACAGACTGAGCTGATGAGCCTTCCATGTTAAACACAAAAAATCTCTGTAAACACAATATACATTTACATATTAGATATAAATAAGTAATGATTGAGTGATATTATGTGGTTTTTAATCTCTGTAGTCAGAGACAACGAGTCGCAAATTTTAATTTTATTATGAATCACAGTTTCATTTATACAAAGTTCGGTCTCCGCTTCACTTTTGTTTTTTTTTTAAAAAGATGTGTTTCTTAAAATCCTAGTGTTAATTCAAAGAACATGTAATTTTCGACTACAGTTTGAAATGTCACGATCCCTTGCATGGTTTTCACCAATAACCAGAACTAATGGTGGGTTTCAAGGCGTGCCAGGTCTATTGGCATCACAATATGGTAGTATTGGTACTGCATGATCTCAAATCTTTTGAGAAAATAGGGTTTAATTCCAAGAACTGAGAAAAATCTTCAGGTTAGTCAAAAAATATAAATTTTCAAAACTCAGGCAACATTAGTGTAGCCATTTTGAGCAAATTCTGAGTCATTTGAATGTTTTAGGGTCTCATACCTTTCCTCATCACTCTGTTGCATTGCTGGATTGATTTTCTCATAAGAATGTTCCTTTTGCCCATTGTCAATGATTTCATCAAGATCCTTATATCTTTCTTCACAGTCTAAACTGGATTTGGGATTCTCTGCGTCACAGTTTGTGACTGCAATGTCACTGTCCTCAGTATTTACTAACTCTAAAATGTCTTCAGATCCACCCACAGGATGAATCATATCTTTAGATCCATTGACAGCATGAATCACATCAGTAGATCCATCTACAGAATCAATCACATCTGTAGAACCACCTACAGGTTCAATTATGTCTTTAGATCCACTTACAGGATGACTCACATCTTTAGATCCATTCCCAGGGTCCATCATAGACTTGGGAATAAGGGTATCCTCATCAGTCCTATTATTCACTAGATTGTCATTTTGTTCCTGTGTCGCATGATGCTTTGGTTCTGTGAGAGAGTTGTCAAGGTCGTCGTGACCTTCACTTTGTCTGCTGTCATCCAGATCCAGAAGCTTTAACGCTCCATCAGAGGTACACGTCGGAGCATCCTGTAGTATATCTGAGTCCTTAATCAAGTTTGCAGTTGATTTTTCCTCCCACAGAAGTTTCTCTTTTGCGCTGTTCCATTCTGTGGAGTGAATGTCACATATTTCCTCATACTCCGACTCCACAAGTTTCAGATCATCACAAACATACTCGTTCTGGCAGATTCTGTCACCATTACATCCAACAGGTGGCTCTTGATCTGAAAGTACAAAAGTGAAATCAGAACATTGTTGACATCTATTGAATACATTAATCTTTGTTTCATTTTGTTACAAGATTTCGAAAAAATTAATTATTTTAATAGTGCAAAAAACAGCATTTGATACATTTGTCCTCTGTTTGTTGGTTAAATTATAATATTGCACTTATATATAATCTATAACTATTTGGCAAAATAAAACCTAAGAAATGTTGATGTCAAGAAAATGAATCGCACAGGTAAAAATTGTTCAAGGAGTTTTTTTACAGGTAAAATTTGTCTTTAAGATGTTAGTTATCATAAATCTAAAAACAAACTGTGACTTGAGCAAAAGCATGAAGAAATGAAAGCAATGTGTCAGAAGACACAAGTTACACTGAAATGTGTTCTCAAGCTATCTGACAGAAATGGAGAAATTACTTATTCAGATGATTTTAAGTGATTTCGAAGTGTATTAGGGCAACCCCCCTCCCCCCCCCCAAAAAAAAAAACAAAAACAAACCACTGTATATAGTACATCAAAATTGTAACTGATTTGTATAAGAAATATTACAACAACACAAGATCACCAGGAGTACATACCATCTGTTGTCTCATATTGATGACCAAACTTGCAGAAAGCAAAACTGAAATACAAAACAGACATTTAACATGTGATGGTCTATTGAAAACAAAATCAACAATGTTAATGCCATACATGCAATTAATAAGCTTCAATTTTTCGCATTTATAAGATTAAGTTTAGCACATACTAATACAAATATTTCCTTTTAGAAATTTGCAACAGCTGTCAGAATATCAAGGTTCATAAAATATGAGTTAAAATTCCCATGGAATGAACTGTTTCATATTTCACGTTGAGCTTGGACTATGGAATCTAGACAATATCCTACAAGTGATGCATATCACTAAAATCCTTATCCAGGTTTATATAACTTGGCTCTTGTATTTAATGTATTACAATGCTTAGCATGAAAACAGTATAAAAACTGTTATATACAGCCACTGCCATACATGTATATATGTCCAAACTTGCAGTCTTTGTTACAGACAATAAAAGGTTTTGCAGTCAATTTCAGTATGAAAGCCATTAACCAGCCAATTTACTTATTTAACTACCAGCTATTATAAAATCTAAGACTACTGTTTAATCTATAAAAGGTTGATCAGCATTATACACCATGAAAGACTGGTCTAAGGCAATAGAAAACAGCTGTATCATTTTGATAGATTGAAAAAAAACCAACATTTGAGCCTCTTGTGAGGTTAAAATGCTTGAAGGACTTGTACATGTAACTGTTCATTGTAATTTACATATACATGGACCCTGTCTAAGTCAAGGGAACTAGGATATAGGTTTTATATGTCAGACTTGTTAATCAATTACTGATTTCCATAGTGACGGCATGAGATGGACAAGCAGACTTAATTTGCTTAGATTTAAAGATTCAGATTTGTTCATGTGACTTTATACTTTTTAGCCGAATTAAAATCAAAAGTCCAGCCACCTATCAAAAGAAAATTAATAGGTGAATAAATATAATACTGTAATAATAAGAAATGTTGTGTTAAAGATATGTGTACAATTACCACATGGATCTAATTATCAATCACTGTGTCATTATGGTATTTCTATCAGGAAAATATGATCCAAAAACAGAGAATTTATTCTTCCTACGTTACAACACTTATCAGTTAATGCTGGTACAGGATCTGTTTCCCTGTCAATCATTAGGAAGCGACAGAGATGATTACAATAGCATGCCCCATATCTCCTATGACTCAATTTTTTTATCAGTGCAGGGCACAAATATTTCACCTTATCAACAAACTGTTAAATCATATGGGGCACAATATAATTGTTGTTATAAAATGATGAAATTGCATGCAATCTTATAACATTCAAGAATTTATATGAAACATGAAAATATTTGTCTAGCTTTGTTTATGGCATTTCCATTTCAGAGCAAATAGCAGTTTTAAGTACATTAAAACCTAAATAACTTGATACTGTTATTCCCAACAAATTGTCCAGATAAATGAAGCCTCCAATTTAATTTGGAAATTTAATTCCAAGCATATTTTGTTTGAAAGGTGCAGAACCCAGACTATTGGCAAGTGAATAAATGCCAGGCTGGACTGTATATATAGTGAAAGCTGTCTTGAAAAACTACAGTGGCAAAAGAGCACCTGTCTTTAGAGACCAGACACAATCAAAACAACAATATCCAGTCGAGCCTCATTAATCTGGATGCCAATCATCCAGATGCTTCACCTTCTGGATGGAATTTGCTGGGGACAGAATTATTAAATTGCAATAAACTTTACCATCATCAAAAGTATGCTTCGTTAATCTGGATGATTTGTTAATCTGGACAATTTGGTTGGGAACGTTCAAGGAGCATAGATTAATGAGGCTCCACTGTATGTGACTTCCAGTGTATAAGTGGATCAAGATTTTAAAGTAGGCCTATATGTACATTCACCAACATTTCTGGTACAGGTACCTACATCATCCTCATTCTGATTCTGTTAAGAAAGACTTTCTATTCTATAATTCTTGGATTACTAGTAATTTGCACAGTGGCAATTATTTCTTAATCTATGAATTAAGAGTGAGAATAAAATAGAATATGGGTATTTAACTAACATTGAAGGATAAAAACTTGCGAACCCTTAACACCTATCTCCAAGTTTGAATGTATTGTACCTGAATTGGTACATGCAGCAGCTTTACTTAAGTAAAAGTCCTCTTTAACAGAACTTAATTGTAAACTTGTTGAAAAAGGTGTGCTATTTATTCTACCAATAGAACTTTCATTTTCTGTTCTAATTGAACATCAAATTTGAACACAATCACTTCTGACAAGTGTTCTATTGTGATTAAAACCATTTCTCTGTAAAACATTTCAGGTTCATGTTGAAATTTACGATTTTTATGGAATGTGTTGACAAACCCAATCAACTTGTCAGGAAGCATTTATTGGTGCAAGGCATATTGTGAGCTAAACTAAGTTCATGATGTTGTCAATGATAAAGTCAATTTCCAATTACTGGTAATTATTCTGCAGTGCAACAATGCACTGTTCATATCTCTAACCTTATAGAATTTAACATGGCTATAGACAATTTAAAGATAAAAGATAAAAAACTTTTATTGATTACCAATACTAAATGCTGAGATATTACTGTAATGGCCTTTTATAATTTTTCCATAAATAACCTGAAATATTACCTGTCAGTTTAATTATGTTTTTAGTATTGAAACCCAAATTCACATCATACATAATCCATGTTTTGATATGTGTGTGCATCAGGCAAAGGATTTTTCTAAGAAAGTACAAAATGTATATTTAAGGTGTGGTATTATATATACAATGTACATGTATGAACATACAATACTGGTACATGTAATGTATAAACTTCATTTACAATATACATTTGGAACATAGGGCATATCATTGATACCCTGGGGACCATTTTTTATTTGGCCCCGAAGATGTTCTGTTATCAACATGACTCTGTCTGGGATCCCTGGAAGGGGTGGGCTTTGTTTGTGTGGGTGTTGGGTGGTTGGGGATAGGCTGATCATTACAGTTGGCCAGTGTTCTGAGGATTATAGTCCAAGTTCACTATCAAGACAGATAGACAAACCATTTGTCTCTTGCAGGAAAACTTACTAAACTGCTATGCGTGATGGCTTATTGGTTAGTAATTAATTGTTTTTGCTTCCTGTACAGAGAGCCCAGGGTTTTAGTCTGTGTTATGATAAACCTAAATTCTGATTATAGGATTCAAGTTGGTCAACTAGCACTCAGGAGTGGTTGTATGTTTGCCTTCGTATCATGAGGTCTTGGGTTTGATCCTGCTCAGCGTAAAAACTAAGAATCCTGGTCACAATAGGTGTCGGCACATTAATTTTTAGAACCACAGCTCAGTTGCTATAAGTGCTGAGCATAGTGCCCCTACTCTTTATCACCCTTCAGTAATATCTCCATATAGATAAATAGTATTTCTTAGTGGTGTGCTGAACAACAATGTAATAAACCAATTTACATAACTCTCAGCACTTTTAAATTGTAATTAAGTTACGGGTTGTTTGGTTGGACTCATGTCAAGGGTGATGACACAATAAAGACCTACAAAAATCTCTTCCCATCCAATAAACGATGAGATTTAGGAAGCAAATATTTTGTTCCAGAGTATTTAAGCAATATCAAGGAAATGTTAAAAGGAAGCTAAATACCACAGAAGAATTCATCTCAGTAAGTCTAGCTTTTTTCAAGTAGGCAAAAGGAATTTGAGGCCCAAAAGCCATATTGTGCGGTAATACAAACATGGTCTTACAATACGTGTTCTCTTATGTCAAACTTGATAACATACATATGTAGGTAAATTGTAATTACCATTACCATACACACATGTAGTCATGGCAACAACATGATTCAAATTTGGTTAAGCGCTTTTATATCTTGTTATAAATAGAGCAGAATTATGTCGTCTTTACAGATTTGAATTGAACTCAGTGATTGCATTTAGACTTTGATATCTTAGTAGGCTTATTGGCTGTGACAACATAGCCTATTGCATGTTCTCTTAGAATTGATCACATGTGGATCTATTGATACTAAGTATAAGAAGCCTAATCTCCCTGCCCAGACTACAAATGACTCAGTTAGATAAGAAACATCATACAGGAATTCTGTGTCAACTAAAGATGCCATTCAAGAGAATTGATAGAATTTGGAACATGCTTAAGGAACAGGGACAGAGAAATATTCATCTATAAAAGAATAAATGATTACCAACATTTTTTCTTATGCAAAATACATTACTTCAGCCATTAATACTTGCAGGAAAATTAGCTTACAGCTATAACTTTTTTAATTGAAAAAAGGAAATAATATAGTCTAACCAAATCTGATTTTCAAAATTTTCTCTTGACAAATTGAGATGTCGACCCGGACTCTTATTCTTTCAAGACCCTTCTAAATAATTCTGAATAATCAATTTTTTTATACAGAAGGGATAAGAAAAGCTACTAAACCTAGCTAATTTGAGGGATTGTTTTTATGTAAAATTTTGACAATTTCTTGCCAAAAAATGCATGAAAATTGCATGCCCATGAAAAACTTAAATTTTCCTATTTTTTTAGAGTCTCCCCCGTGAAACTGAAAAATCTCTCTCAAAGAAATTTTGCAAGGTTGGCAAGTCTGAACTATTTGTCTTGATTCCCCATCATACTGAAATTCTGTGAATTTTCACAAAAGAAGAATTTTCATCTTACCGGTAGTTTTTTCTTCGACACACACTAACAACGATAATGATTATCAAAATGACTAAGGCAGCTGAGGCACAACCAAAGGTGATGGCGAGGAATCTCTCGTCTGACTCTTCTAAAGCTCCTGAAAAAGAAATCAACATCTGAAATATGACGCCCTACATGATAAGAGATTACTGTCACTTTACCAGATTTCACTTGTGAAGGATTATTCAGTGTGAAATATTGACATATTAATCCCTAATTCCTATTGAATGTATTAAACATATCGATGTAACATATGCTATCTCAGAGTATGAATTAAAATACATATACATGTAGTGATATCATTTTGAATTTTTGTTAAAGAGCCACATATAGTGGAACCTTGCCTGTTGAGCAAATAACTGTTCTCTTAAAAATGCACTTGGTACTTCTATGAATTTATTTTCCAGTTTAACTGTTTTAAGATACTGCCTATGGGATTAGGAGCAAAAAAGAGTCAGACATGACAGGTGGTCTCTTCATTCAGGTGATTTATGTAGGAAAAAGGCAATTTGGGAACTATACATTTAGGTAACATAATTTAGGAAGTCCTCCGATTCAGCAGGTCATTTAAGCAGGTTAGACTATAATTGTGACTTATAAATTGAATGTATTCCTTGTAAATTTTCACTTTTCCCATACATGTATTATCTTTAGAGTAATTCATATTATCCTGAATACCAACTTATATACATGTACTTCTTTTAGATATGGATAGCTTGATGCAATTTAATTTACACATCAAAATTGCTCATTTCATTATGCAGATATAATAAGTATTTGTTGATTACTCCAACAACTTTTGATAATTTTTAACTCTCCGCAGTATTTCACAAAAACACGAACTCTTTAAACATTACCAATCATGTAGTCATTATTTAACATGTTTAGGTGTTGAGTGCTGATAGGAAGCGACAGTGTAATTTGTATGGGAATGATGTGTTAATAAAACCAGTAATCTATTATGCACATGCAGGTGGTCCCTAGGGGATGTGTGGTGCTGGTGCCTGTGAGCTAATTGTGATGTTGTAATTCATCAGATCTATATTCTGTGGGAGATTTTGTTTTTTTGAAAGAATGAGTGGGAGAAGGCACGATATCACAATAGGTTAATTCTATAATGAAATGTACAAAATGTTATCAACTGAAAAATTACTGACTTATGATTAAGAATAAGAGTTTTTGTGAAAATGACCCCTGATGATTACGGCCTGCCCTGATTGACATAATCTTTCTTGAAAGACAACATGCCTATTGCTGTAGGGGTGGGGTATATCAATGCAGGTTTTACTGTAGTCATCATAAGTGCAGTAGGGGTAGGGGTGGGGTATATCAATGCAGGTTTTACTGTAGTTATCATAAGTGCAGTAGGGGTAGGGGTGGGGTATATCAATGCAGGTTTTACTGTAGTCATCATAAGTGCAGTAGG
>JACSZP010021063.1:0-10648 GCA_016161895.1 Pinna nobilis
GATTTGAGAATCTTTTCAGACTTAATTAAATTCACAAGTTTTTTGGTGCCCAGGGCTGATGTCTATTGATTCCATCACAAGAACCTGATGTAGCCTCATTGGAAATGTTGATTGGTTGGTTGTATTCTTGTTTAACGTCCCACTCAAGAATCTCTCACTTACAAAGTTACATGGAGACATCACTGTTTGCAGGTGAAGGATGACAAATTTTGCCTATGCTCGGCACTTATGGCCGTAAAGCAGGGAGGGTTCTTTAAAGTGCTGACACCTACTTTGACAAAGGACCTCCGTTTCAATTGTCTCATCCAAAAGAAAGGGACGGCCAAGCCTACTGTAGCTTGGACTCGAACACCGGACCTCTCGATTCGAAGTCGAACATGTTAGCCACTAGGTCATGGCAGCCCCTCATTTAAATGTATAATGACATTATTTTCATTGTTTGAAAAGTTAGTTATAGAAGAAATAAAATTGGCATTACCTTCGTCTACGTGTTAAAGTAATGGCATCCTTAGCCACCAGTTTTTGTATGGGTTCAAATCACTTTTGGGGCCTTCCCTGATAATCATTCTATTTATTTGTAGTTTCTGCAAGAAAATATAAAAGAAGAAATAAATAAGGAGAGAATGTTAATTCCTTTACACAATATTATGTTGTGGATGTTGCAATAGACTCAGATACAGTACATGTACATGATCAAAAATAACATGAGAGAATATCTAGTAAGGAAATGAATTTTCCCACCCATTTTATATCTAGGTCCCGGGTTTGGTATAATTTGTGGAAAATCATCATGATTTTGGTGAAATTGGGAATTTCAACAAAGGGAGAAAATAACAGAAAATACTACTAGAAAAGAAGTTGCATGTTGTTGTTGTTGCCTTGGTGTTTAACGTCCCATTCAAGAATATTTAACTCATATGGAGACGTCACCGTGTGCCGGTGAAGGGCGAAAAATTTTGCCTGTGCTCGGCACTGCTGGGCGTAGAGCAGGGAGGGTTCTTTAACATGCCAACACCTACTGTGACACAGGACCTCGGTTTTTACTGTCTCATCCGAAAGACAGGGACGGCCAAATGCGGAGTGGCGATGCGGGAATCAAACCCCTGACCCCTTGGCACGAAGTCGAACAAGCTAACCACTCGGCCCCAAAGTTGCATGTAAATTACTTGCTGTTTACATGTAAATGGTGAATCATAAGTTTACAGAGCAACTGTGTTTTTCAGTCTGTTTGTTCTGTTGTAATTAATTAGTAATGATTACACTGAAAAATGAATGGCGAACTAAATATCAGGATTTAATTACAAAGAACATTTTCTGTTTACGTCGTGGTCAAATATGGTTAGGTGAGCTCATCTCTCTAATACATGATCTAAATTGAAATATGAAAATAAGTTCTCAATTCGGAAATTTCAGGACAATTTATGGCTTTTTTTTTTTAAAACTAGGAATGAGTCCCAAGACCAGACCTAAAGTCTGTAAAGGGGTTCCAGTGAAATCTCTTTTAAACTTTAGTTTTTCCCCTAATTTGACATTAATATGGTTTTATACAGACTAGAAAGTTTTGTTTTATAGATCATTAAGTTTTAAAATTTAACTGATGAAAAAAACCCAGAAATTTTGCAATGGGATTGGGGCCTACTATTGGACGAACATCATCATTTTAATCCTTTTTTATCATATTATTTAATATCATTTGGGGAAGAGGTTGTGGACAATACACCATGTACTACATGTATATATTATTAGAGTTGTGACCATACCAAAACTTAATTTCAAAAATAAGAATTCAAGCTGTAAATCCAGAATGACCTTGACCTTTAACCTTGGATGAAGATCAGAGTATACCTAAATGTCATTTGTAACACTTATGTGCATTATGATCAATGACTCTCAAAACTGAAAGAAAATTTGGGCAAAATAACCTTTCATGTCAAAATTGGAGAATGACCTAGACCCTTGACCTTGAATCGATTAAAGTGAACACCTATATGTCACGAGTTACATTTGTATGAACTATGATTCAGGTCACTCAATGCTGGAAAGAAGTATGGTCAAAATAAGATTTTAAGTTCTAAATCTAGAATGACTGACCTCTGTCCATGAGGCAAGGTGGGCCGCAAACCAGGGTCATAAGGATTATATTTTATAAGAATGACCTGAATTCATGCAAGAATTAAGGAGATACAGCTCTGGAGAGATGGCTTGATGGACAACGTGATGAATATGTTATTATAGAATTATACTCCCGCGCAATTTTTCAGGGAGCATAAAAACTTATACTTTTGAATGACAGTGGAATAATTTGAGTCATAAAGTTGTTCTTAAATATGGTATGGTATTGTTGTTTAACGTCCCACTCAAGTATATTTCACTCATATGGAAAAGTCACCATGTGCCGCTGAAGGGCTACAAATTTTGCCTAGATGCTTGGCACNNTCTGAAGGACAGGGGCAGCCAACCACCACGTGGCTTTAGCTCAAACCCCGGACCTCACAATAAGAAGTCGAACACACCAACCACTAGGCTACAATTGAGGGGGAAAAGTAACCACGTGTGTTCATTTTACAAACAGAATAGAGACAGAAAACCAGCAAAGGGACATGTGACCTGAGCATCGAGTCACTTTTTACTGCCCAATCTAAAGGACAGAGATAGCCATGTGGTGACTCGGGTTTGAATCCCAGACATCTCGATCGGAAGGCCAACACACTAACCACTATGGTAGATCATGACGGCCCTGACAGACTACTTTATATTATGGTACAGACATTACACAGGAAAACCTGCATTAATTAACCATGCAGATACATGTATGTTTTTCTTCATTACCTTCCGGTAGACAAAAGGGCAGGTTAAGACAAGAAATTTACTGACCTGGTAATTCAGTGATCACTTGCCAAAGGCCAGCAGCCCAGTGTAAGTTTCAAGTCCTGTTTTTAATGAATTATCAATAATTTGGAATATAATTTTGTGGAAGTAACTGCAGAGTATTGCTGACATGCACATGTTGTAGACCTATAGTTATGAAGCAAATTATCACTACAGAGTAGGCCTATTACTAGGCCCTATATAATATTAAAGTTGTCAATAACTGAAATGATTAAATCCTAAACCAATTATTGATGTATGTGAAAATAGACCAACTCTATATGAAAGTAAGTGCAAGGTAATTAAATAATCATGCAAGGGTCATCCTGATTGCCTAATAATTCATAATAATATTACAAGTACTGTCCAGACTTGCCAACCTTGAAACATTTCAGTTGGGGATATTTTTCAATCTCATGGTGGAGACTCTAAATTTTATTTAAAATTAACAAGAAAATTCAAGTTTTTTACGGATGGGGGGGGGGGGGGACATGCATTTTTTCTTAAGAAATTATCAAGTACAACAAAAATAGGGAGTCTTCCTACTAATGGGGGAGACTTGGCTTGGCAGTATGACTGTCAAGTAATGAATTATATGTATTGCCCATGAAATATTACTACCAGTGTGCATTGGAGAGTAGGCCTAGTGATGACAACTATATCTGTATCTATTCTTCTATTACATTTGTCATTTAGATCTGTAACACGGTTTATCATTTCACTACACTGCCATCAATATATCGCATAGCCTGTCAATGAAATATCTTAAAAAGTTTGGATTAAGCACACAAGGGGAATAAGAAGAACGTTATCACGCACTATCTCTTTTTATAGGCCTACTGATCTAGTGAAACGTAATTGTTGTTGTACTTTACACATGAACTCCGCAAAATGGCGCCATCGTTCATTCAGCGCTTCTTTGTGATCAAGTCTAGATCAACTTGTACTTTTACTTTCTCCTTTAGAATTAACAGTAACATCACACAACCAGGGGATTCTACCACCATAATAAATGTACAGACAGGAGATCAAATATCGAATGTCTAACGTGCATAATCGCGTTTTTATTCAGCTGTGATGATTAAGAACAATTCTTTAATGGTCTTTAAAAATTACCAATATCTCACGCTTTTCAAAATTAACGGACTTCTCATGTGTACCAAGCGTAAGGTGCGACCAGAAAATGAGTTTATAACAGCTAAGGAAGCCACGATGATAACTAACAACTGTCTGGGTCAATGAAGTCGTTCCCTGTTTTGGTTGACAAGATTTGCATTTCCCAACAAAATGAAGAGACTCTTGAGCTCGATATCTTTTGAACCTGACCTCATTCCGTACAACGCATTATCCGACAAAAATGTTAAATGACATAGTAAGCTAGTGTGAGCGTATCATGTGCATTAACGTGGTATTTATTGCAACGTTTTATGCCTAACATCCTTTCATTAATAGTTTATCCCCTGAACCCGACCATTTCCCAGCAAATTTTATCAGCAAAATAATATTCAGAAAACACTCACCGTCATGTAACAGGCCTGTGACCCTTCGGGGCTTACAATTGGTTGATCACGGCTGAATTTTACCTTTGACCTATTAATATCATAAATAGGGAAAGAGCGCCGAGGGACTGATACGTTTATTTAAAGTCATATATGTCGTGTAGCTGTAATTGTACAAAGGCATGTGTTTGTAAGAGACAGATTAGGAGCATTATTCTTCCGAAATAGATTTCTAAAATTACCATTTGTGGGCGGTATTTAGAATCATGTCTTCTATGACGTAGATAAGTTGACCTTTCACCGGAAATAAACGTGTATTGGCTAAACTGCTCATCCATTTACGGTAAATTGCCTCATTTACAACCTCGCCCTCTATTGTGTAAATGTATGTCATTCCCACAAAGTAATCACATTGTCGACTGTCAGTTTTTATACTGAATATGCTTACAAATATTCTTTCATATATTCCCGAATTAACGTTTAGCTGTTTTGCACATCTTTTGATGACGTAGTAAACACGGAAGTGATTTTTAGCAGGTGCCCGAGGTGTTGTTCGATTATCTAAACGTAATATTTTCAAACTCAGCTATCTAAACATGAAGTTATCGGAGAATATCTTCAACAGTTTGCATTTCTTAGACTGTCTCGACTATATGACTCAAAGAATGATGACAATTCTTCTTTTATTTTTAGAACAGCTGTAGGCCTATAGATGTACATACGCTGTGCCAGTGCATTGTTAAAAAAGAGGACTATCGAATTATCAATGAATAAACATTAATTGATAAACTTATTGTTTGCTATATAACATCATTTTACTCTTGCAAACCTACCATAGTATTCCTTTATCAAAGGGGTCGCTGTGGCCTAGTGTTATGGCGTGTTGGACTTAAAAATGTGAGGTCCAGGGTTCAAACCCAAGCTATGTCCTGGCTGGCTGTCCCCGTCTTTCGGATGAAACAGTAAAATCCTAGGTCCTCTGTCAGAACAGTACCTGTAGGTGTTGGCACGTTGAAGAACCCTCTCTGCTAAGTGCCCGGCAATTTAGGCAAAATTTGTCACCCTTTGCCAGCACATGGTGACATCTTCATATGAAATAAGTGAAGGTTCTTGAATGGGACTTTAAACAACAATACAACCATCCAACTTTATCAAATCCTTCAACATTAGATGCCTATACTACACCTTTTACTATTTCGAAAGTGCATCCTGTTGTAAAACCCGTTCGAACCACTACTCATGAGAAAAAAAAACTACCTGTATATGTAACAGTGACCACGCAAACTTTAACATAGGTGCAAAAATTCTATCAAATTTGAATTCATATGGTAAAATAAACTAATTTTTAGGAAGCATGCATTGCATTCAGAATACATTTGTAAATATTGATGTACATGTATTTATATGTTTTCTTACCTTTAATCATGAAAAATATTTTACAATAATCATTGGAACATGTCTAATCTGCTACTCTTGAGATACAGATATGTACCATGTACTTAATACATGTATAAGACAGTAAGTTTGAAAGACCTCAAGTATATGATAATGCAAGGGTCACGCAGATAAGTGCAGAAAGCCAAAGTTCATCTTGCAATGACATAGTATTGCATATGATTTGGTATCTGAATATCTTGCATCAATTAGTTCGAAAAAAACCCCACTTTTTTGTGTTAATTCAAATCTGTGAGTCATACATGTATGGTTATTTGGTTGAACCTGACTTACAGTTCTATATTTTCAGTAAGTAGGACCATTGTTCTCCCTAGGCCCAAATAGCACAGTGGTACATGTACATGTACCACCACACTATTTTAATTAACCACCACACTATCTGTATTACCCCCTCTATTTTTCTCTCCCACCACCCTATTTCATTTAAATATCTAGCAATTATTGAGAGAGTTTGAGTGATTTAAGGGATAATTAAATACAAATATTATTCATAATGCATCTTGATGGATAACTACCTGTTTATGCTATATGTATAAACTACTGTGTGGGACAATTTACAGCTATGTCCTCCCCTCTTTAGGTTTAACACACGCTTATAAACCCCCTTGCTATCCAAAATTTCTTGGGAGAACATTGATGATATTTCAATATTCAACATATTTGCTTTAATATATATATGTACTTTCCTGTACCTGTACATTTACATTGTATACCAGTATTCCATAAAAATAACATTGATCATATCAATCCTCTTGCTTTGTAACACTTATATACTTTTCTTGCAGCATTGCTCATGGATTGCAACAGCTGGGAGTATTCTAACATAGCATGTGTCATAACAGTATCAAGCCCAGAGAACAAGGAAAATGGAACATGTAGTGGCATACTGATTGATGCAAAGCATGGTCTAGTTCTGTCGCATGCATCTGTTTTGTCTACAGTCCTAGGAAGGAAATCTAAAGTACTGAGAGAGGTCAATGAAAATTCATATTGCACTAGTAAAGCAGAGTTGTCTCTACTTGATGTTGATGTCCTGTTTCCAAGTACAACTTTCACAGAAAACAATAACACTGACAGTTCCAAACTCTCAAAACTAAGGACTTCTTTATTGAATTCATTAGAAGCTGAACAAGATGTATACACAAAAAATTTGAATAAGTTTTCGGGATCTATTCTCTGTGTGTTTCAAGTTTGGACTCTTAAAAATGTCATCAAAAGTCTAATGCCAAAAGAGAATTGGGATTTTGTGGAAGATTTATCTCCCTTGAGCAAAACTACCGCAGATGCATCAAACTTTCATCAATATTTACCTTGTTTTGTGTTGATAAAGCTTCATAAGTGGACACCATTTGACAGTAGTTTTCCAATAAAGTCATCTTTGGAAAATAATGTTGCTGATCCTATGGAAATATTGGCAACTCCTTTTGGAAGTTTGAATGTTAATGTCTTTCAAAATTCTAGAAGTAGGGGAATCATTAGTAACCTGGCTGGGAAAAACCAAGTCCTGATTCTTACAGATGCTAGATGTATCCCAGGATCTGAGGGTGGAGCATTATTTTTCTGTCATGGGAAATTAAGGTAAGTCATTTAAATTTGAACTAGATCTGCACTCTCATTTGAAATCTGGATTTCAAAAAACATGACTAATTTCTGAGAAGTTCTACAATGTATTCATTGAAGATTGGCTAGACCATAGGGTAATATTACACACAGTATTGAAGTGTTACACATGTACTGTATGGCTGCCATAGAACATACCGTAAATTATCCTTGGATACTCAAAGACAAACATGGACAATGTTCTGGTACAGGTAAACATTGTATTCACAATATTGTCCACCCATCAGTGTTGTTATTTAACAGTGCCCTTCGCTTCCTATAGTGTAGTAAATACATAAATTGTGTTGAGTATGAAACATTTACGTTCACCTTTATTTTTGCTTAATAGGACATTAACAGGTATAATCATTGCCACTTTATGCTGGAAGAACAACGAGTGGGTCGGGCTGTCCATGGCTTGTGCTGTATCAGAAATAATAACAGCTATGGGAAAACTTCCTATCAAGACCAGACTACCAAGTACACAGTCAGCTCTCCTATGTAAGTCTACAAATTTGTGACTACTTTAAGGACAAATGTAGTGGATTGAAAGAAGTAAATTAAATACGGTAGAGTCAGTCTATAATGAATTGGCTTGAAGCGAATTTAGTGCTATAGTGAAGAGGAATAAAATCCCCGAAAATAATTACTATTTATCTATATATAAAGTATATTCTGATGCTTAAAACGAAGGATGCCTGTAACAAAGTCAAAAGTCAATCCCCTTTGACTTCGTTATAGACCAACTACACTATATAGTTCCTGTTGCAACGATATTCAAATTTAAATTACATATTCAAAACTTGTTATAGTCTCTTCATCAATTATCTATTGAGTTCAGATGACTAAGTTACTGTTAGCCAAATAAACATAGCTACTGAGTCTATACAGATATAGATTCTTTGTATAAGAGTATCTGATGTTCAATCTGGATGTGAGTTTGTGACTGGGTCGATAGATGCGAGACCACCTCACATTAGAGACCACAAAATGTCAGTTTAATATTACACCATGTACTAAGTGGTTAAGCACTGCACATTAGATTAAAAATCTTTTCACCTGTGTCAGTGATTTGTGAAAATCTTTAATTTTATAGGTTAGAACTTCAGTGGGCTATATTGGGAGGTAGACTTGGGTCGTGGTTGTGGTATTTGAATAGAAGTACTCTTGACTATATTAAGGTGCTGACTTTAAGGAGAGTGGTTTAGAATTACTCTTGGCTATATCAGGGAGCAGACCCTTGGGGAGATGGGTGTTTGGAATACATGTACATGTTTAATCACTCGCTGGGCTATATTAGGATGCAGACCCCAGGGAGATAATTAATGAATACTTACAGTTATATTAGGAAGCAGTACTTTGGATGTTAGATCAGAATTATTATAGTTTATATATGGATGCAGACCTTAGGAGGAGTGGTCTAGATTAGAATTACTCTGTAGGCCTACTACATTAGGATACAGACCTTAGGAGGAGTGGTCTAGATTAGAATTACTCTGTAGGCCTACTACATCAGGATGCAGACCTTAGGAGGAGTTGTCTAGATTAGAATTACTCTGTAGGCCTACTACATTAGGATGCAGACCTTAGGAGGAGTGGTCTAGATTAGAATTACTCTGTAGGCCTACTACATTAGGATGAAGACCTTAGGAGGAGTGGTCTAGATTAGAATTACTCTGTAGGCCTACTACATCAGGATGCAGACCTTAGGAGGAGTGGTCTAGATTAGAATTACTCTGTAGGCCTACTACATTAGGATGAAGACCTTAGGAGGAGTGGTCTAGATTATAATTACTCTGTAGACCTACTACATTAGGATGCAGACCTTAGGAGGAGTGGTCTAGATTAGAATTACTCTGTAGGCCTACTACATTAGGATGAAGACCTTATCCTTGGTGATGTCCAGGAGATGGGTGATAGACTTGTCTTGATGTGGGTTACATGTATATACATGTAAGGCAGGTCTTCTTTCTTTCAGTTTTGGGAAAATGCCATTTGTAACACAATTGGGAATTTTAATGCAAAGTGTTGATGAATTTGGGAAAGTATTTTACATGCCATATCATATTTTTCTTTACAATGTTGTACATGTATGGAAGCTTTTTTTTAAATGCATTTATGCTCTGTATCACCATGAAGTGCTGGTTAATACATGTACCATACAAACATATCAGTTCAAGTAATAAGGAATTTTTCCAGTCAAATTGGAAAATGAATACTTGTACATGTATTTTGCATTGGGAGTGGGCACAAATATTGGACCCATAGGAACAACAGAAAAAGGCCTGTAAGGGAGCAAAACTTTGGGGAATAGATAAGGATTACTAGGGGTCACACATGTATATTAGGATGCAGAATTTTGGGGTGGATAGATTCAAATTATTTTAGGCTATAGGCCTATTAGGCTCTTGATATTGGGGAGGAGTAGATATTATTTCATAAATAGTTATACATGTACATTGTAGTACGGTATGCTTAACCAATTGGGTAGGTAATTTTAAAGGTGAGTTTGTGGGCTTCCATAGCCAGTTAGTTAAAACACAACACTATAAATTAATCACAAAGCCTCATACTTTATAGGCTTAAAATGTGAAAGTTAGTGAAAGCTGGCCAGTTGACTTGCATAGGACAGTAAAATAACAAAATTCATCTATACATTGATTAGCAATTTAATATTCAATGTCTTGCCTGTTTAACTTCTGCGTTGTATTTACACAGGGAGCATTAATTTACCAGTGCAGAAAATGATGGAAGCTATACTGTATATAACTCTCCATGGTAACTGGGGCACAGGTGTTCGGATTGGTCACAAAAACGATGAAGAACTTATTTTGACCTGTAGTCATGTTGTAAAAGATTCCAAAATAGGTCAAGGTAAGAAAA
This sequence comes from Pinna nobilis, assembly GCA_016161895.1. Classification (NCBI taxonomy): domain Eukaryota; kingdom Metazoa; phylum Mollusca; class Bivalvia; order Pterioida; family Pinnidae; genus Pinna; species Pinna nobilis. The sequence continues at coordinate 10,305 of JACSZP010021063.1, forward strand.
ATTTATAGAAGAAGGCCTATCTTAAAAGTCTGTTTGGGGGAAAAAGCTAAAGAAAATCATGAAGACACATGGATTTTATCTGTTTACTGAACTTTACAGAAACCTTTCATGAGTAGCAGTGTTTTCCCTTTGTTTTATTTGAACAGGCTTGAAAATGAATTGAACAGGCCAAGAACAGGGGTCTTGGGGGTTTCTCCCCTCTAAAAGATGTTCAAATCTTTGATTTGAACCGGCCAGAAAATAGCTTGAAACGGTCAATTTGGCCGGCAGCCGGTTCTTAGGGAAAACACTGAGTAGTAACACCAAACAGGAGCAGGGACCCTCAAGTTAGATATCCTTTGTCC
>JACSZP010021064.1:0-12850 GCA_016161895.1 Pinna nobilis
TCAGTGACAATTATCCCCTCTCTGAATCATTCCATGGTAAAACGATCGTCTAAAAAACAGTGTGGTCTTGACCTTGATCACCGGTGGAGGCTGCTGCCCTTTTTCTGTTCCTCTAAGGCAATAAGTGCCGGCCCGAGAATAGTCCTCATTTGTCGTCCTTCACCGACATGCGGTGACGTCTCAATATAGGTAAAGTGAAATATTCTTGAGTGGGATCACGCGCGGATCTAGAAGGGGGGGGGGGGGGGGGGNNAATGCAATCACATCAGTAGCAGAAAAGACAGTAGGGTATAGACAGAACATTAAGGGGATCCTGCCCCCTGGAATTGGCATAACATGTTTACCACCATTAGTTAATTATAATTATATTCTCACTTTAACAGGGTTGGGTTTTTTTCCCTACAAGTTGGACCCCCTGGAATGAAAATCTTGGATCCGTGGAATGGGGATGTTAAGTGATACCAAAACAACAAAATATAAGCCTAGTTGAAGTTTTGAAAATTAGCATTCGTTGTACATATAAGAATATACATGAATACCGCGGAAATGTTTATCTTCAAATCATAAATTACTGGAGCGTCTCTCTCTTGTGAATTGCTGTCTGTTTCTGGTGTATTGTTATTGTAACTAGAGACAGATAAGCAATGAAATATATGTTTAGACATTTGTCTTAGCCTAAATGACCGAATAATTCAATATGAACTGCAGTTAAGAGTTCACTGAACTGTATTTTCGATATTTTCTGTCGAAACCTGACATGAAAAAAAGCTATCGTTGCTATGATCATGTTATTGTCAGTGTAACTACGGAGAGTTAAATGTTTTGTAAAGTTCATTTATACATCGCCTTCATTGTTTCCAAATCTCTCTCTCTCTATATCTCTCTCTCAATATCTTTGTTTTTATTTAAACGCCAAGTTTGCAGCATATAAAACATGTATACATACATTAAATTCACACAATTTTAAATTGCTGATAACAACGGATATCCTCATGCTTTAACAAACTGAATAAATAATATAAAAAAAAGCTGGTAACAGGTGCGTTACAAATGTTGTATAAATAAATACGTTGTCAGTTACCATCATAGTGGCATGTCAGTTGCCGACCTTAACAGACGTCCCATTAGCTGACATCAATGTATAACATTCGAACCCGGATAAATTGAAACCGAGATGAAATTGATTTTTTCTTTCAAATAAACTATCTGTGCTAAAATTGTCACAACGTTATTTAACAGGATGATTAAATAACTCCAAACTGAGCGGGATTTCGATATATCAGGGTAAAATTAAAATTTTTAGAATAAAAAGGACTAAGTGGATAGTAAAATCTACTTAAACAAACATACGTTTTATAGACGGTAAATTTTTTACTAGTTTTCCTTGTCTATTGAGTCCGTATATTCTTTTAGTGTATAGGTAAAGCTCCAAGACGCTGTTGTGTCAACTGGGTGCAACCACCACATGCTGACAAATAATGAAAGGACGTGAAAAAAAAAATTAAGATACAGTAAATAGGAAAACATTTCACAATAAGACGATGGACAACACTCGCTGAGATTTTGGTGAAAACCCAACTGTACAAATGACGATTTATAGTTTATTCTTGGATCGAAATCTGTTCAGAGAATTTGGCCTTTACCTTGTTTATATTTGTTTCAGGCGCTTTTCTCATTCCTTACTTCATCGCCGTGATTTTGGGTGGTGTTCCGACATTTTTCCTCGAGGTGTCGCTCGGGCAGTTCATGTCTGAGGGCGGAATTGGTTGCTGGAAAATCAGCCCTTTGTTTCAAGGTAAGATAACGCTATACGTCTTTACTGGTCCACATTGATTGTGCACTAACACCGGGTGTTACCTGTCATTAGGGAATACTTACTCCTCCTTGTCACCTGGTCCCACTTCTTGACGTCCAGATATCCGTAAATATCTAGTATTGACAGCATTCCCATAGTCGCGCAATCGCCAGACCATTGATAATTAAGTATACATAGTTTCCCTCTCTTCTTGCAAATGAATTGATTTATCGTTCAGAAGATGTTTTATTATCAAGTAAACTCAGTTAATTACTCTACCTATTTATGTCTGAGCATAGATTGATAACATAACCAATGCATGAGACTTCAGTGTTTGCCCTTTCAGTTATATTCATGCACATTATTTATCTTACAGATGTAATTTTGGCGGACACCGTCACGGTGTCTGGAAACCATAACCAATAAGACGGAGTGTAAATTTACTTAGAAAATTTCTTCTAGAGTAAGCCTGCTCAGTGCAATTTTATTGATCCGTTCTTTATCTGTAATTCCTGCATGTACAATATCACGTGGTGCATGCATATAGTTTTAAGCACTTGTTGAATTCCTCTATGCCTTAAGTATTTTAGTACTAAATGTCGAGATATCAATACATAGGAAGTGCCTTGGACGGTATATAAATTACACAAATATCGGAGAAAGACGGATCTAAAAAAAAACTCCAGAGGTGTAAACCTCCAAATAGACAACATACGGAATCCGCGGGTCTTTGAAAATCCAGAAGTGGGATCAGGTGCCAGGGAGGAGTTATCCTTCCTTTTAGACAATATGCAAATCAGGGAAATATTGGCTAATTCTGACCTGAAAATCCAGATGTGGAATTATGTGCCTAAACCTCAATTGTAGAGACATGTATTTGCTTAGGATAACTCCTGACTAATTAGTGTCCGGGGATAAAGAAAGCATTACAAGTTATCTACAAAACTTTGTGGAAATACATTTAAAATGTATACTGAGAATTTTGTAAAGGACAATAAAGTTTTGACACCATGTGAAATTAAAGGGAATATTTTCGTACTTAGTTGCGTGAGTTGAAGGCAGGTTTTTTACGTAGAAGTGCATAGAAACATAGAAGGAAGTAATTTTGATAAAACCGACAAGTTTAATTCAAGGTATTAGCAAATAAAGCAGGTTGTTCGAAACCGGAAAAGTGACTAAATGCACTTGTACTTTTAAATGAGGAAAACTTGAAATGATTATTGCTGAGTTGGCGCTTTTAGATGCATGGCTGTATTCCACTTCATAGTGAAACATATCACGGACCGAGTATGTTAAGCTGTACAGTCACATGTCTCTCTCTGTAGGTGACGTTAGGTGGGTGTGGCTATGTCTGGATATGTGTAGCTGTACAGTCACATGTTTCTCTCTGTAGGTAACGTTAAGTGGGCGTGGCTATGTCTGGGTATGTGTAACTCTACAGTCAAATGTTTCTCTCTCTAGGTAGCGTTTGGTTGGTTTGGCCATGTCTGTATATGTGTAGCTGTACAGTTACATGTTTCTGTAGATAGCGTTCGATGGGCGTGGTCATGTCTGCGTATGTTTAGCTGTACAGTCCAATGTAACACTCTTTAGGTGACGTCGGGTAGGTGTGTCCATATCTGGGTATGTGTTGCTGTACAGGAACATATTTCATACGCCCACCTAAGTTACCTACAGAGTGAAACGTGTAACCGAATCATCCGATGGGAATTTCTTGAATTATTTAGTCTCTCACTGCACAAGTTAAAGCTTAGCTGAAACATTAAGTAAATGTATGTATGATACTCGATGAAGGCCGATGACTCTCCCTGGGTACATTTGTAATTTGCAAACAAATTCTTTCCTCCACAAATAAGAATGTCACCATATAATTGAAAGATTATCGAGTATGATGTAAAATCCCATAATCCATGTTAATTTTGTGTTGTTTTTCTTGTAGGAATCGGTTATGCGTGCACAATAATCGTGTTCCTTCTGAACTGCGAGTACAATATCATCCTAACCTGGGCCTTCTACTATCTGTTCTCATCCTTTACGTCTGTACTGCCATGGTCTCATGGAACCAATGAATGGAACAGCCCGGCATGTCAAAAAGAGTATGCCTCTATGCTACAAAACATTTCATCACCAGTCAACTCATCGGCTGTTCCATCAGTTGTGGCAACGTTGAATTCTACGGTGGCATACACAGTTGCATATTTTGGAAATGCAACTATAAGCAACTCCACCAATATAACCAAAGTGGAAGCTTGTGATCCTGTTACAGAATTCTGGGAGTAAGTTTCCTTTCACACTAAATAAAATCCTGTTTTTAGAAAATGTCAATCTTTTTATTTTTCTACAGTTTTTCTTCTAAAAGGATCGTTGCACTTCAGAAATAAAGAAAAACCCTTTTGTTTTGGCTTGAATAGTAAGATTCCTGAAATGTCATTCAAAAACAAAATCAATATTCTTGTATCCAAAATCCATAAAATTGAGTGTATAAGCTTTATTTTTCTCTCAAAGATTAAAATGTTATGACATGAAAGCATGAAGATATAGGGTGACGGTTAATGCTGCTGTTTTAGTTAATTAAGATGATACGATTGATACACGATAATTTGTTGTTATTTCATGATATGATTAAATATATGTCTGTGTTAAGGCTACAATCTGCTTTAAGAATTTTACAGCTGCCCCTCCCATATTAGGTAAGACAACATTTAGAGCAGAACTTGTAGCTTTAACACACAAGATACATTCCTAGACTCAAACAATTTATGAGGGAACCAAGAATGTACAGTGGAAACTGGCTGATAAGACCACCGCTGTGACTGGCTAAGATTGGTCTGTTTATTGAGGTGGTCTCTCCATTGAGGTTGTAATATCACATAATATGGACGAACAGACTGAATTTTGATGGTCTGTATTGCGAGGTGTTCTCCTCTCCTCAGTAAGGTGGCCTTAAGGCGAGGTTCTACTGTACAATAGCTTCGATTTCATTGAACTCGTTTGGAGTACTTACAGAAAGGCAAAAAAGTGATTTTTTTTTTAAATTTTGAAATTCCATTGTCTCAACCTGTTCTTATTGTAAATTAAAAAGCTGGAATGTATCTTGTCTTTAGTGTAATCTGATAAGATCGTTTTAATGTTCAAGAGTAAAGTAAATCCAAATTTAATTGAAGATATTGGATCAATTAGTTAAATTTGGTAACGTTCTCATATTTAAAAATCTTGTTAATTATGTTCAATATTGAGTGTTCTCAATAAATCATTTATCATTGGTACATTAGGTAAAAAGGTAAAATTCATTTTTTAAAAATCAAATTAAAGGTAGAAGTTCTTTTTACACGTTTACATATACATATATAAATATAGTTAAGTTTCATATCTTTTGATTAAGAGTATTTGTTTGATATTAATGTGTTTCACATTAACTTTTGTGGCGTCTTTTTATCAACACACAAATGCTGTCTTATCATATAATTAGTATGTCCAGACGATTTGCCCATTTCATGATTAAATTTAATTGCTGTAGAGTTAATGAAATTTTTATTTGAATATATAGTAATTTTGTTTATCAACCTGATTTATTCAAGTTAAAAGAACGGAAAAGAAATTGATAATATTTTTTATCAGAAAAAATATTTTGCTTTATATGAACATCTATTATTTTACAAAGAAGAATTATCAAAAAGCTCGATCACAGATTTTGGGAAATCTTTTAGCTCAAAAAGGCAAAGATGAAAAGGTGAAAACGAGGTCATTTTTATTGTGAAAACATTGGCAAAATTTTGAATGACGTAAGATTTAAATGCTGAATCAAGTATCGCATGACGATGAATGCAGAAATAGAACATAATGTTAATGGTATCATGCATGATTTAAATGTAGGTTACACAGTAAGATGTACTGTAGAATGTACGTTTCCGCTAGGCTAGGGCACACATCATTATAAAATCATAATCATGTTCTTCTATCATACTGTACTGCAATGTTTCGGTTAGATATTTGCATGGATTACTTATAATATAAAATGTCTGATTGATAATCCTCCTCTGGTTTTACCTACAGACTGACTTCCGATTTCGATTTCTCAAAAATCACTTCTGATAACATAANNTATATATATATATATAGATATAGATATATAGCAGTATAAATTCATCTATTTATTTTCCTACAGCAGGAAACGTACATTCTGGTTACGTCCAATTACCGTCAATTTGGTTATTGAGAATTTGTTACATAGAACATGCTGTTTATGGAGGCTCTCAAATTAAAATCATTCTGTATCTTAATCTAATTGTGATTTGTAAAATTATAAAATCTCCAAAACGACCATATATTTGCTGTAGCGTTTCCAGCTATCCAGGTACTTAATTCTATCAAATTATGCAGGAAAAAAGATAAATTAGTTCGTAAAATCAAACATTTTGAAAACTTATCATAGGCCTTTAATCAAAAGTAATTGACTTCATGTTGTAGAAAACTAATGCAGTGAATATATATGTATGCCATATAAACAGAGGAAACGTCGTTCTTCAACTCTACAGCGCTTTGTACTATATTATTTTGGGCTCTATAACAGAGACATTATCATCAAGCGGACTACATGTGTATTATTTCTTGGTCTCTAATCGGCCTTACAAGGGATCTGTCTGAGATACCTTATGATTGAGGGGAGAGTGAAGTGTGCCTTTCTCTATGAGAAATTTTATGATTCCATCTAACTAATGATGGAAAAAATACCAGGATGTGACGTAACACTCCGTTATTTTATGAATGACCACCTGCTCGATTGGCTTCAGTTTTTTGGATGAATGCGCTCTTTGTTTTGGGCAGAACTATAACATTGCATTAGTTTTTATAAAATTGAAATGACTTACATTGTTAATCACAATTAGTATTTTCTTTTAGGAAACATCACAGTTTGGTATAATTACTGCAGTTCATTTTCTATTGTTTCGGCCCCTATGGATACTTTACGAAATATTGTTTTAACGTGAGATGATACTTCATTCTGTTTTCTTGCATTTGTAATTACCCCCATACTCTATGATTCAGTCAATTAAAAAGGTCTGTTAGTATGAAGCCTTTGTAAAAAACATATCTATATATTCGTTCAAATTTGTTGAATTATAAGAAATAACATTTTAGAACTTTTTTTGAAGTATGCATTTATAACATACAATGTCTCATTAGCGTCTAAAATAGTACACGTAGATACTAACGCACATGTAACGCATGTAACGCGTAACATAACGCACACACAAAAAACAACACACATACTTGTTTGTAGGCAGGTGCATAAAAATTCAAACACGTAAACATGCTTATTTTACCTAAAAGTATATAGAAAGATGGATACCTCACATTGATATTCTCTGAAATTTTTTTGTTTATAACGAATATCAACTGTATAGCGAAATTTCCTTCTCGAATTAAAATATAGATATATTCTTCCGTGATGACAGGACTATTAAATACTTTTGTTCATAAATGGTAATTTTGTGCTCTTTTAACACCTATATTAAACTTTCCCTGAACCGTATAAATGTATGCATCCTCGATTTTATACATAGCACGTTTGTTAGGCATTTTCTTATTCAGAATTAAAACGACAGAATGATTTGCTTTTACGATCTTCTAATTTCTTACAACTTTGTCGGCGGTTTGACATTCAGTTCATAAATATATAACAAAAGACTCTCTTTTCCTGTTAGGCGATGAAATCATAATTTCAAAAATCAAAATCAAATGCTAGAGTAAGAATACAAAACTGTGGTGTTTCTACATCATTGGAAGAAAATAGTTTTGATAATTTTTTTCTGTTTTGAAATTAGTTAAACTGATTTAAATATATGTCGACCTGCACTCTGATGGCACAAGGTGTATTACAGGTTACCATGGAAACACAGATGTATATAGCTTTCACTATGTCAGCATGCATCTTTATGTGTGTGTGTTTGTTAAAGAGAGAGAAAGAGAGAGAGAGAGAGAGAGAGAGAGAGAGAGAGCATATCAGTATACATGTATTATGGTATGGCAAAAGACACAAATATGGTGCATTTATATTTGATTTGTGTTGGTGTGCAGGCATTCAGTGTGCAGGTCGAACATTAAGGATAAGTGTTCATTTAAATCTTAGTTAGCCTTCATATGCTATTGTTCTTCCAAAATGCTTTTAAACTTTCTATACCCCTTAATTACGCATTAAAAATTCTTAATATTGAAAAATAATTTTAAGGTCGATTTATGTCGTAGACAGCTTGTTCTCTGGACATTTAGCAGCATTAGCCGTCAAGGCGTATGATCATGAATATGCTTAAGATAACTGTCTAGAACAGTTCTTCTCATTCATATGAAAGGATCGCGCATGCCTTTCACAGAAATTTTCCAATCTTTTGTTTGGCTTTTATCTTTGAATGCTGATTTCCATGTCAACAATCAGACTCCAAAGTCCCTTTACCTTACAATTGAAATTTCTGTTCCAAATGACTATTAACCCATTACTGCACTGCGCATGTCAAAAGTCTGCGCAAGTGACAGACGATAAACAGATTATTATAGCAATAACGTTTCTTCAGGCGGAAAGTGCTGCAACTCTCCAGTGGTGTGGACCACCCTGGCAACGTGAAGTGGGATCTGGCCCTCTGCCTGTTGTTAGCTTGGATCGTCGTGTATTTCTGCATATGGAAGGGCATTAAATCCTCGGGAAAGGTGATGCTTTGTGTCGGTTTCATGAATCCCTCGTTAGTGAGGGTTTCATATTCCAAGACACCAAACTTAACTAAATTTCAAAAGAAAAAAAGAAAAGAATATATTAAATCACTTTCTGTACTGGTTCTGACTTTTCCATTCGTTTTCAATATCTGCGCCCGACCAACAAGGCATCCATTTACATATACTCATGATATTGTTTTCTTTAGACAGGTACATGATAGAGTATTAGGATTTCTCTTGATACTCTTAACAACGTTGGACCTTGTTTTCTTTGCAGATTTTTAGAAAATTATGTAATTAAAATAACAAATTTCTAAACTAAAGCATATTGATCTTTTAAAGAAATGATTATGAAAAATAAACTCCCAATATTTTTCAAAGCCCCAATATCTTGAATGAATATTCACCGCGCCTTCTGAATTAGAAATTGTAATTGAAAAAAGATATTAGATTATTTGACATACTCGGGGATAATTTGCATTGTTTTATTTAAGCAGTTACGAAATAAATTTTCGATTGATAGACCATACCGATCTAAAACACAAAGGACCGAGTATTATACACTTTGATATTAATAAGTTCTCGTGAGAGTAGAATTTCGAATTGTGAAATGTATCAAGTTCTCAGATTCAAAAAGTGAAGTGAGGACTAAGATCTAGTGAATGATTTTTCAATTCGAATTTCTTCTTTTGGATACTATTTTTGATAAAGTGTATATAAGCTTGGTTGCAGATTATTTTGTACATTGGTCTATTATCTCGAAAATTTCATTGCCATTTGTACACAATGGGATAAAACAGTGCATTGCACCCTCATCTGGAATACAGCGCCAAGACACGCCTTCATCTCGTATTTTTTTCATTTCTCTCTAGGTTATGTATTTTACGGCAACAAGCCCTTACATTCTGATGTTCGTATTGCTTGTAAGAGGCGTCACGTTAGATGGCGCTGCTGAGGGAATCAAATTCTACCTGTTGCCAGAATGGAGCAAATTGAAAGACCCCCAGGTAATCTATTTGATTCAGTTATATTTGTACAATTTAGTATATAAAATATGCACCAGATTGGTATAAAACGGGATTGATAGTAAAATGCCAATAACAATAAAATCCTTAAAAATCCAAAAAGATGGGTCTCAAGGCCATTACGCCTTTCATATTTCTGCTATTTTTCTTGCCTGCGTTGACTATTTAGATGACATAAGGCGTCGTTTGACTGTGCAGAATTAATTGTATTTAACGTAATACAATGTGAGAGATGAATTTATCAGCTGCATAGGACTTCTAGATTATGAAATGCATAGTCCAGTAATTAATAATTTAATCTAGTTACATGTATTATGCATTCATTAATTAGTGAACAGACTGCTCAGTATAAGAACACTACTGTTATCTTGTAACGAGTTTTGACGACCCAGTAATCATTTTATTAATGTACTGGGAGGCATTCGTTGCTTTTCTTAGCCTGAAGCATTAATTGTCCTAAGTCACGTGTTACCTTAAATGTAAAAGCATCACTGGATTTCAACTAATAGCTCATGTGATACGAAGACACGTTTGATAGCATGACATCATGAGATCTTACACATGCGCGGATCTAGATAGGGGTCAAAGGGGTCAAACCCCCCGGAATTAGCAAAATATATACCACCATTGGTCAACTTTACTTAGATTCTCATTTTAACAGGGCCGGGTTTTCCCTTTCGACAAGTTGGACCTCCCTCCCCCCTCGCGCGAAAAGCTGGACCCCCTCGGGGAAAAAATCCTGGATCCGCGCATGTTGCGTTTGGCATGCGTTACATGCATGTTGCATGTAGGGACCGCCGTGGCCTAGCTGTTAGCATGATCTTGAGGACATGTGTTAGAGTCCGGTCTGCGTTGCAGTTGACTGTCTCTGTCCTTCAGATGCGTAGTAAAATCCGAGGTCCCGTGGCACAGTAGGTGTCTGTCGTTACGTTAAAGAACCCTTCCTACTCTACGACCATAACTGGCGAGCATAGGCAAAATGTGTCGCCCTTCACCGGCACACGGTGACGTCTCCCTGTAAGTGAAAGATTCTAGATTGGAAAGTTAGACAATGATAAAAACAAAACAACCAATGTGTGCATTCATAACCAGAGACGTATATAACATATATACGTCTCTGGTATAACTCATTGATAAGATACTTTAATCTTTTAAATTAATAAATAAAGGTCAAATGTTTTGAACAAGTCATGAAGGATTCAACCCCAATTCGTATTTCCAACTACTCCTTTTTGCAAAAATCTATAAAAGAAATATTTTGATCATGTGCATTACAGGTATCACGATGTCAAAATACCAATTTACTCGACGCTGTTTTTATTGGTTGTTCGATTTGTCCTTATGGTTACTCGTTTTTCCCCAGAATTATCCATCTTTATTATAGAATATTAAACAAGAACATCTCTTTCTGTTAAAAAAGAACCTTTAATATACGTATCTGACATTTATTTGCATTTTTATCGTTCGCTGACCGGACTGTTATTCTTATTCACCTCAAGAAGACTGACCTGCAGAGGTGCAAATGTGTACCTGCAACGCTAATATAAACACGTGTAGCGTAGATTATGTTTAAATATGGTACAAACTCACCTTCACTGACACCTCCGATGTAAATGACCTCATCAGAAACATAATGTATGTACTTCTCATGTCAAATTAGGCCATTCCAAGTTCTTTATATGTTTTAAGATCGCTGATACATCTTTTTTTTAGCTGATAACACATGGACGCAAATTGGGAAAAATGAATATACTTTTAAAACAGATTTGACATTTCGGAAAAGTCGCTAGGGTTGGGAAATATACAGATGTACATGTATAGACTGGAAACTAACTCCCTCTCTTTAAAGCAATAGATTCTTTATGAGAAAATGAACTTCGACCAAGATTAAAACGACAGAAACTAATGCATTTGGTACAAACAAAAGAAAGGGGGTTAGACACTTATCAGAGTGAATATAGCGGTGTTTAATTGAATTTCAGTCTTAATTTTCCTGTTTTATCAACCACTTTGTTTATTTTATTTTGGGGTTATAAAAAGATAGCGCGACGGTTAATTGGCAATCCTTGTCTTTAGGATTAGACAGTAAAAACCGTGGCCCTGTGTGGCAGTAAGTGACTATATATTAAAGAATGCTCCCTGCCTTTGATTATAAGAGCCGAGCAGAGGCCAAATTAATAGCACTTCACTGGTATACACTGACATCTCCATAAATAAAAGATTTTTGAGTTGGACTTTAAACAACAATACAATCGCTTTTTGATTGCTGTCAAATGAGGGGACATCAGTGATTCACAAACGCATCTTGTTTTATTAAAAAGTTGACGCTAAACACAAATGACTCGGACTGACCTTACCATAGTTACTTATACAGAAGTTAAAATGTTGTTAATAATGTCTCATTAAGTCTTATTAGGCAGAAAATTACATGACCAAATGATATTTATGTTTGTCACGTGATGCAGCTCGAAAAGTGTAGTAAAAATGAGGACGTCCTTGAATTATTCATACTTACAAACATTTATACGTTTTCTAGTTCTGTTTAAAAGTATAAATCATCAAAGTGCGAAAACAGTGGTTAAGTAACCACACCTATTTTTTGTTTGGTGAATTACATAATGTTCAGTCGAATCTTGTGCGCGATCGTCTGCTAGTTCAAACTGGTTCCTGAAATCACCTTGATAGTCTCCAAATCAATATTGCAACTGAAAAGTGATTGGTCTTATCGATTAGTACCGCCAACTCTGATACCCACGCCTTCTGTGACGTCAGATGATTATCCTTGTGACCAGGGAAGCAGACGATTGTAACTATTATAACTGTATTTGCACGTGTGTGATATATGAATTACGTGCGTCTACATATAAGAACGAATGTCTTATCTGATAAGGGAATGGGAAGCGGGAAATTGAACGGGTAACGGGAAATTTTAATTCCATGTAAATAGGATTTCGTTGAACTCTTTCGAAAAAAGTGTATGCACAAAACTGTTCCTTGTATATGTTTGGAGACCATGATCCGATGTAAATGTTAGCATGCTTACTTACAAATTCGTGGTTTTTTTTAGTCCTTTGTCAAAATCCATGACTAGGGTAGAGATCTTGTACTGGCCAATATTGACATTTTCACTGTGATGTAGTTTACGTTGGAATTGATTTTAGATACACGAATCTACAGAGAAAGGAGTGGGTATGGGGTTGTGAAGGATTTTGGGTTATCTGTGACTTAGAGTTAGTAGCATCGATCTGAGCGTTGGAATAAAACAGTATTTGCTTTTTTCTGATAAGCGAATATTATCACTGTAAATTAAACTGGCACCTAATAT
>JACSZP010021070.1:0-10457 GCA_016161895.1 Pinna nobilis
CAAAAATCTTCTAACAGAGATTAAATATTACAAATTGAGTAGCTATAATAAGATAAAATCAAGTTTGTCAGATTTGCTCAGACCTTTTCCAGTTTGGTTTTGTTCTTGATCGCACTGGTTCCAATATCCGATAACATGTCAAACTGTCTCTTGATTGAGTCATTCTTGAACATATCTTTCAAATTCAAAAGGGATGCATTTCTTTGAGCCTCTTTATCAAAATCGGCAAGTCGCAATCTTGCTTCAACCTATAGATGTTAAAATGAATCAGAAATAATATAGATTAAGCACCATTACAACTAGGTACAATTTAATGAAATCCTTAGTTTATACACAATCGGCGTAATGTTACGAATCTTATTTTATGTGATAAAAAGCAAAATAATATTCGTAAAAATTGTTTTATTAGGCCGCCGCCCCTCAAAGCATTTGAGCATTTTCATCTTGCCTCGGAAAGTCTACGATAGGAATGTAAATTTAATCGAACTGAAAATACTTCGGTCCAAATGGGTTTACTCCTCAAATCTTAAAGATGATGATAAATGATCGGGAATGTGTAAAATTAAATTATCGTTCTTTTATGGTATTAGATAGCATTCAGAGAGAGAGAGAGAGAGAGAGAGAGAGAGAGAGAGAGAGAGAGCAACTCTTCTTTATTTTCAGGATTTATAAATTGTTATCCCTCAATCTTTACCAAGTGCTTTCAGACCAATTTTTAGCACTAACCACGTACCACTTTCTGCTCATTGTAATCCGTAATATTTGTAGCATACGTCCATTCTACCTCTCCTTCCTCATAATAAGCTTGCTCGGCCATTGTATTATACTCATCTAGCCAATAAAGCGCCTCTTGAATCTTAGTATTCATCGCTTTCCTAGGCAACATACATTTATCATCCCAACCCGTCTTCTTGTTTTTGTTCTGTTCTTTCAACCAATCAGTAAGGGGTTTGAAATACTCCATCAAGGGCTCGGCACTCATTTTCGGTTGCCCTGTTATGGCCGCCATAGCAACAGGCCAAGGCTTAGATGAGCCTAGTTTAAGGACGTCTCTAAAAATGGATTCAGATATATATTTTTCAAATGGAGAATCATAATATCAAAAAGGCTTTCAAACATTGAGTTTAACACTGTGAATGAATACATTAATTACCCTCCAATGCATTTATATAGTATGAATCATCATTAGATATTTTTTCATTTATGATTATTTACCTGGTGTTAAAGTCGGTATTGCGAATATTTACTTTTATTATTATCGAATGTTTGGAAATGAACTTACACGTTGCCCTCTGTCCAGTTATAACGGTCAGTGGGCAGTGAGAGATCTATAACGTTTCGATACTAATTTTAAACAACTTTCTAAGTCAATTGTCTGATTAAAAGATAATTTTAGAATTAAAGATGACATATATTCATTTTACTCTTACCCAAGACGTTTTCCCGCTGCTGTCGAATTGTAAATGTCGCATTTATGAAGTGGTCCAGTGTCACCGGCGGCCTCGCACAGAGCTTTGTGGAATTGAAACTGGATGACAAAACTCACAAAATACCTGTTTGAAATTACAACAAGCTACCCGTTAACTGTGTTAAGTCAATATCTGAGTTAGTGTAAAGATAATATATATCATGTGAAAAAAATAGTGTATTGCAAACCAAGATATAAAATATGATATTGAATATTAATTGTTCTGATGCAGGTGTATGACCTGTATTAACCGAATCGGTAAATTGTGAATTGGATGAATAATAAATTAGTTACTGTATGTTATGGTTGTAGTCAGTATATGACTCTGTTAGCGTATTTCAACATTAAAGATGTTCTTATTAAGTTAATGTTTTGAAATTAATAAGGCTTCGGCATACGATTTTTATATACTTACTTATGTGCCTGCAAATTACCTTAATGCGTTTATTGCTACCTGTTACCTAAGCTGTTCGGATGTCTTTCAACTTATGCTGATATGGGTACATTTAACAACTCACTGCATGGTGTGGTATGGTATTGTTGTTTAACTCAAGAATATTTCATTCATGTGGAGACTTCACCGTTTCACCGCTTATTTCCTCTATTAGAAGTCGTATTTTACCAAAGGTCGGTCGGTTAATTGTTTTGATGCTTAACATCCCACTCCTAAATCTTTCAATAATATGGAGACGTCACCGTGAGCCGGTGAAAGGCGACGAAGTTTGCCTATGCTCGACACGTATGACCGAAGTGCAAAGACGTTACGTTAACGTGCCATCACCTTCTGACGTACAGAGCTTACTAAATGTGTTTTTCTAATTAATGGGTTTTACCTGATGTACGGCGTATTGGCTGGAATGTGGTATTTTGCTCCGGGGTCAAAGTCCTCAGGTGATCTTTGCACAGGTGGCGACACACCTTGATATTTACATCTGTAAAATTAAAATTTAATGATATCAAATACCATTTCACCGTCAAAAGTAAAGTAGTCAAAATATAGAATATTCTACTGACTGCAGAGAGAGAGAGAGGTAGGGGATATTATTTTCTTCGAGATAAAGAGAAAACATGATTTAATGAAAGTTAAGACAAAACGCTGAAGTAGTCTAAATATTTTTATTTTGCATGTAGTGGATCAATGGACAATTTTGTTAATCACTTGAATATATAGACACTAAAATCATGAGACTGAGACAATACTCAGTTTTACAAGTCCTGTATATTTCTTTATTTTCTTCAAGACGACAATGTTATCGTATGTACTGATTTGTACTTGATATTTGTACTAATATCACTAAATGTTGGGGATTTCAGTACGCTATTTATCGTATGTACTCAATGTTTATGGATTTAAGCGCTAATTTCTTTACAATGCTAGGGATTTTACCATCAAATCAAATCTTTAGTGTTTCAAAACTTCAAATAAAATTCAATCAGACATCGCTGATGAGGTTCGACAAGATAAGTTTAGTTTGTATAAGGAATATTATGAATTGGATTTCATTGATTTGTAACTGTGTCAGTTAAAGTTTTCTAGTTAATTCCGTAAATGTCATTCAACAGACGTACCTCAAATCCCACCATTTTTCATTATATTTCTCTGGGGGCGTCTCCCCTTTGAACACACTCCATCTCCATTGGTCGATTAGGTATCCAAATGGTAAGAAAGCTATCTTCTCCAGGGCCATTTTCATCAGAAAGTTGATTTCTGAATCTGTTATAAGCAACAGTGAGACTGATATGCTACAGTTAAATCTAAATTAAAGCGTCATACTAAAAATATTGCAAGAAATGTAAAAAACTAAAACGATTTTTTTTTTAGAAATGCCCGTCATCCACAATTTACGACTATCTGTCATGTATCGAATAGGGACCTGGCGATTGATATGCGTGACCAGATAAAATAAGTGTTGCACAAAAATGAAGCAATGGCAGCAACATCCATAAAGGCTTTATCTCGAACTCTGCTAATCATGTCATGATACAGGTTTTGTGTCCTTTAATCTGTGACAGTGAATGTATCTCTTTCCTCCGTTTAACACAAGGTCGACGAATAACAAATCAATTAACGAAAAGGTATGTGTGTTTTCAAAATCTTCGGGAAAATTGATTTTAGTAGACCTCATTATATGAGGAAAAACATTTGTTTTATGCTTTTTGTTTGACAAATATACCCCCTGAGAACCAATAACTGGCTTTATGAGACAAGTGACCAACGCAGCGGATAACTGTATCTCTGAAATTTGAAAACGACTCACACATGGTCGTGTGTATAAAGTTATTGTTTTATGTAATCTTATTTTAAATTCTAATATCATGTGANNGGTGAGGGGCGACAAAGTTTGCCCATGCTCGGCACATAGCTGCCGAGCAGGGATGGTTTTTAAACATGCCGACATCTACAGTGACATGGGCAATCGGTTCTTACTGTCTCATCCTGAAGACAAGGACAGCCAACTACAACGCAGCGAGGATATGAATCAACGACCTCAATACAAACAGGAAAATAATCTTTTAGCTGAGACACGGCGGCCCGTGCATATTCAGATACACAATTTTGTTTAATTTCTATAANNATGGTAATATCATTTATGTTATTTCTTTAAATCCGAATATAAATAAAATATAAATGCTTGTACGGAGTTAAAGCGAAGAGAAATAGAGACAAAAATATCCATATATTTTGAATGATCAACTACAAATAGATGAGATACTACGGAACGTTTTTAGAATGTGCATTACCATTTTCGACTATTATATAGTTCTTATAGATTGTTAAGCTTAGAACCATTTAAAATGTTTTTCTTTGCAGGGTATATAATTAAGCTAATGAGATATAAAGTCCAGAAACTCAAGATCTGATAACAGTAAAACCTGCTTTAGTGACCACCTGTATATAAAAACCATCTGGTCAAAAAGACCATTTCTTGAATCCCAAAAAGTGCCATTTGTGTACGAATTAACATCTATATATGGGCCACCTTCCTATAAATGCCGGTTTCCTTGTGTTGCTAAAATACAAGTTTCACTTTATGTAATATTCTTAGTATATCATAGAGATGAAACAGTTAATCTTTTTGTTGACCTGGATTAGCACCATCTCTGAACGGAACAGGCTTATCTTTATACTGAAGGAAGTACTGGATGTGACCCATCTCATGATGAATGGTAACGAGGCTTTCCATAGTAATGTCTGTGCACATCTTAATTCTAAAATGAAAAACGTAAATGAAAATTAAACATAATCAATTATACTTTAGTACAGACGAGGCTTTCCATAGCAATGTATGTGCACATCTTAATTCTAAAATGACAAACGTAAATGAATAATACACATTATCAATTATGCTTTAGTACAGAGATAAAATCACATAGAAAGTCAATTTAAGTCATTTATATCAGTCTATGGTCGGCTTGCAGAACTTGTTACCTATGAGTCACTGTTACTTGAACAGAATATAGCTTGAAGAAGTTTATTCCTGGTTCAATATCGTTTATAACTCGCGAGTGTGTTCACAATGTTTGTTAAAAAGAACTCAGATTTTCGGAAATTCGTTGATATACCTTAAAGTTCACTTTCGTGACATAGATTTTGGATAACTAACTGTTGATTGGTTGGTTATATGTTTCTCGACGTCCAAACCAAGAATCATTCACTTTCGGAATACCGATGAAGTTCGACAAATGTGGCCTGTACACATGATATTTAGCATTGGGTAATTAAGTTCTTTATTGTACCGGGACCTGCTCTGACACGGGACCTCAGTATTAACTTTCTCATCCGAAATCAGGGGAATCCACCTGCAGCGAAGTGGGGATTTAAAAGAAACGTCCTAATGATCAGAATGCGTACACGAGAACCACTGAGCCAAAATGGCCCCCACATGAAAAGAAGTTTAATCAGATTCACAAAACAAAATCTCACTAAACTTGATTTTGAGAATAACAAAGATGAATAAGACAATGGACTGTGAAGTAAATGTGTTTAAGGTGGCACTAAGACCTGCTTCCATATACAGACCTAAAGTCCTTGTGATTATAAAAGTCCCAGGCTGACGCGTGGCAGACCATTTCCCGGCCCTTCGGTTTTACTATTATGGACTTATTCCAGAACTCCGGTGGCATCTCCGACAGGTTTAGTGACTTAAAAAACCCTTCCGCCGTTTTGAACATCTTCAAGGCTGTGTAATTCTGGAAATATAAATAATTTTATAGCTTTAAAATGGTTACAGAATGCCGTTTCTTTAAACAACTGGTAAAGTATATGGTAGAAAGAAGCATAAAAACTGGCAATTAGTCTACCTGCATTGCAACTGAATAGATAATATATATGTATTTTTCATTTTCACATTCGCCCCCCTTTTGTAAAATCTTTTCGATTTCGGTGAAGACTTGTAAATCAAGACTACAAATAGCGCAAAATTGATAAATTTTGCCTTCAAATATTTTTTATTATTATTAATATTTTTCATCCCTCCGTCTAACCTATGGTATAATCAACATGCTTATAGCCAAGTCGTACATGTAACCTGGAACTCGAGAACTGTCAGACATATCACGAAAAACGCTTACTTGATTGAGCTTTATGAAGCTTTTCTACTAAATCAATGTAATGATAAAAATTCACACTTACCATTCGCCGTAATGTTGGTGTTACGTCTACACTAGTTTTATTCCGGAAAGGTACTACAATATTGTAGATGTTATTCCATTCCTGAGCCCACATGTTCCCTAAAAATGAATTTGAAAGAAGAGAGTGAACATGATACATTTGTGAAACGTGACTGTCTTGGTTTAAAAATGTAATGGTTTCTAAAATATAGGTAAACATTTAAGAACACCGGGTCATAAGTTCAGTAGCTATAGAAATATATATAAGACCCTGAGCTTACTTGTCAAAATTTATTTTAACATTTAATGTTAATGTCATGCGCGACAACTGTCCGTTATTATTATATTATCATATTTTAGGTTGAGATATATAATTTACAGTGACAACTAAAGGGTGCGAAGGCTAAGCAACCTAAGTAAGACTTCTGTTTGTTTGACATTATTACATCATTTAAAACTTAAAGGTTTTCTCCTTTCATAAAAATACTAAACATCCCATGTTTAGTCTCTATCCTTTTCAAAAATGCAATACCATTTTTAATGGAAAGGTTGTAGGCTGGTGTGGCATTACTCAAAGCTGATTTTGGGCTTTCTTGGCATAGAGCTCTCTAGGAAAGGAGGTAGAAATGTTTTTAACCTTGAGAATTTTATCTTCTAGGTCATTGAATGTTACTGTAATATTTCTTGTTTATTGTCTCTTTTAGGTTAGTTGATATTTTTGTAGACATTAAATTTGTTTCCAAACTAACTGATAATTATTTTTTCACAATTTTCACGAATGATTCCAATGAATTTATATATTTTCATTTGATTTGACCTAAGTTGTTTTACTTTTTATCGTTTCACTTATATCTATTAGGACATTTTCTTCCTATGTGGTGTTAGCTTTTATACTTAAAATGATTTTTTATTTAACTTATTCATTTTATGCCCTTTTTCGAAGACAATTGTGGAGTGGGCCTCCAATTTGACAAAATACATGACAAATTTGACTTAGGGTTTTTGCCGCTAAGAAACCCTTAACATATGCTGTTTTGGCTCTTGCAGAACAGAGAAAAACATAAAACCTTTAATTTCTTACTTATGTAATGGAAATATGTGCTAAATAGCTTCAAAAATATTGCAATATTCCTCCTAAAACTTTATTGCGAACATAAAACAATATAAGATCAACAGGCAAAAATCATACGTATTTTTGGGCTCTCCTAAAAAAGGTCGGCAAAAGGGTCTTTACTATTTAGTGTCGGGTAATACTTTAATGTTACTTTATTCGATCATGTGTCAGGGGTAAGCTTATGCAAGGCCTGAAGAAGTTTTAAAGAGCGAGTATGGTGGCTCATTTAAGCTGTGTTCTTATGTCTTGATACGGTATTAGTCTGTTGAACTTTAACCGGGACATTCGGGATACGTTATGGTAGCTTAATATTGAATTCAACGATATTTTTTTCAATTTCATTAGACTCCAAATATATACCCAATAAGTGTGCAGGAATATGTCCCGATTCTGGGAAATTCTCTTTGCCGTAAACTTCCTCAAGTTTCCCTCTAACATATGCATGAAGCTGCTCATACAGAGGTTTTAGCTGGTCTAGTAATTTCCTAAGGTCCTCCTCAAACGTCGAAGATTCATACCACGACCTCCAGTAATCCCCAGTATCTGCATAACCTAACAAATAAATGATCAGTAAATAGATTATGAATACACATCTCTAGCTGTCCAAGGAAACTAAAAGAGGATCACATAAGACATGTTCTCTTTTGATTCAGATGAGTTGAACTAGAAATGCAATTTAAGAAGCATGCATTTAGGTCAAACAGAATGGATACTCTTTAATCCAGTAGGTCAATTCGACAGATGTCGGTTCTTTATCATCCTGCATAACATGTATCGAACTATGAATATATGCATAACTATCTGAGAGGAATATGTAGAAAAAAGTAATGATATAGATTAACATGCATATGTCTTCATTTATTAAAATAAATGGAGAAAGCAAGAAATATGAAAATCACATAGCAAGATATCAATCGACAGAGTAATCAAAAAGTAAAATTTAGCTGAAATAATTAAGAGAAGAATTTTCATTCAAATTGGGAGAGACGACACAACAAGGATAATCGAACAAATCAACATTCCAGTTTGTAAAACAGATATCAAACAGTATGATTATTCATCCTAGTCACTAAACGTAAATCCGGCGAACATTTGACATACGCGAACAAATTATATTCAGATATATGATAAGGTGTCGTAAGGTATATAGCAAGAGTCCACTGTCAAATTCAAATTAAGAATAACATTCTTCAACAAAATGCAAAAGGCATCTAATACAGGCAAATTAATCCTTTGTTTAAACTAGAGAAAGACTGTAATTACGAACGAGGTAAAATGTAATTATACAGATCATAACAAGTCGAAAAAGGGTTCTTTAAGTGGCACTAACCAAGTTCTCTGACGCCCTCATTACTAAGTCTGACGAATTCTGCGTACTGGTTCTTCATTTTCCTGCCCGTGTTCTCTCTCCAGCCTTTCCAGGCTGTCAGAAGCTCTGAATAATTCCTGGAAGTTGCAACCACGCGTAGCAAATCTAATCACAAGATTAAAAAAAACATCATATTTAGAAACATTTCTTAGTACAAGAAACAGATATCAATAATAACATACAATAGAAAAAATAAGATAACCAGTTTCATATATAACCATCACTTACTATTTATTTACGGAAAACATGGGAGGAAATATGAAGAATTTCCTATTAGAATGGTGCACCCTAAAATCATCTTTAAAATATCATCATCCTACCCACTGGCCTACTGAATATGTTGGTTCCTATATCAATTCATGCGTTTATTGGCTCTTAAAGAGGTTGAATGTATTTGTGTGTTCTATCAACTTTCATCGGCGGAGACCTGATAAATAATTTGTTTAACTATCGGCGCTATTTTAATGCGCTGCAGATCACCGTTTATTTCGACTATCTACNNACATATTGAGTGTAATTTTAGCGCTGTAATTGACGCTTTGATATTATTTCTCTTTAATTGAACATTTTGTGTGAAGATGCATTTCAATAGCAAAGGAAGATGGAAGTAATCTCGTAAGGAACCAACGCATTTTCCTGTATAGAATTCTTGTTACATTGGACATTCGTCATCAAATCGTTATCAAAAGTATCTAAGTAAATATCCACACTTCTAAGTTGTTGATTTTCATATTTATTTGGAATGCCCCTTGGTATCTTCCATTTCACGCATTCTATCTTAAAACCGATGCTATCAGGCTTATGTGTCTTATGTATTTACGCTGGAAATTAGTCATACCTCCAACTTTGCATAGTGTGCAAACGTTCTTCAATCAAAAGAAACGCTGCCTTTTCGTCTATATTCTGTCCTCCTGTATTAACGCCAAAAAAAGAGCAAAACTGACTTCAATACAAATATACCCCTAAAATAGATACTTATAAGGCTCAATATTGTCAAGGAGTTCAAATTAAAGGATTACCTGGTTCTAATTTCAAGCATCGGCCGTGGGGAGGCGAAAGGCACACTTCACCTTTACCATAGATGCCTTCTATGTCAGACTGTAACACATTCAACTGAAAAAAGTAATGAAATACCTTTCAACCTAAAAAACCGTTAATAGAGTTTTCTTTTAAATTGGGCTCACTGCCTTTTAATTGTTTTCTTCCGTTTCTTTTTTCTTTTTGAAATAAAGCTTTATTATTATCAAATGCCTGATATCACAATTTTACTATTTTATTTATGAAATAAGAAACCTGTGTAAATGAGCAAAACGATAATACGGGCTTTCATAATTCTGCAGAGTATTCACTTACATTGTTAGCAAAAGAGTGACAAAAATATTTGATCACTGAATAAAGTACTAAAACATCTTGGCATCTTAAGTATCAACAATTTAGTACGGTTGTTCATTGACATGTTTTTGGCAAGATGGTCAATTATCCAAATTGCACGTGACGTTCATCATCTCCTAAATATTATTCATTGCATTCTAAGCACTGTTCAATGTCCGGGTTACCTTCGAAACTACATTGATTGGTTGTATAGTTGAATGACGCCCTTTTGAAGAATATTTTACTTATAACCGATGTTCGACAATATTGGTCAATGCTTCGCACTTATGGCCATTTAGCAATGTGGGTTTTAAGCATTCCGAAACCTTCTGTCCCNNCTTCTGTTTTACCTTCTCAAGCTTTTTAACATCGTTCAGTGCATCAGTTCCAATGTCGGCGATTTTCCTCAATTGTCGTTTTAATAAGGGGTCGTGAATTGTGTCCAAATCAAATGAGGAAGCGTTTTTGGCGGCTTTCTTCTTGAAATCTGAAAGCTTAAGTCTAGCTTCAACCTGAAAAAAAAA
>JACSZP010021076.1:0-16253 GCA_016161895.1 Pinna nobilis
TTTTGTTTGATTCACCTTGTTTTCTATGGCCTTACATTTGATCACACAAAAATAAACAAAAATGCATGGTCTTGTCCATCCAACTTACAACTCTATCAGGACAAAACAAAAGGTGACTAAATCAAAGAAGAATTAGAGAGCAATTCACGTTAATGACTAACCAAAGTTCTCTTTTCTATTTGTACTAGTTGATTTTGGTCCTGTAATTCTGAGATCATTTTCTCAATAAAATGTTGAAGTCGCATAGAGTAATATGCATTTGAATCCAAATTAATACTCGAGATTTTATTCCTGTACAAAAACATACTTTATGTGCAAATATAATCTTTGTAAGCGTTTGTTACTTTGATTATGATCTCAAAACCAATTGGACAATGAAAATTGAAGAATACTTTTGAAAAGTCAGATTTGAAATGTGTCATGCTAATTTGATTACGCTACGCTGGTTGACAGAAAAAAATGAAATTGTTGTTTACTTTTGGTTGTTTTCCCTTCAAAGAAAAGCTAGTTGTTTTGATTCCCGGTTTTTTGTATTTAAAGGATTTCGGTTGAAAAAAATTATTTCGTTATCCGGTTTTCTACGCTACATTTATTCGATAAAGTGTACCATGATATATTACACTTACGTCTTTCAGAATGGATTTCGAGAGCTTCAGAAACTTGACATTTTCTTAGGATTAAATAATGATGTATCCTTAATAGAGGATATTGTCAATAAAAGCCAGTTTGATAAGATGAAGAAAGAAAAGAGGCATTTGATTGATTTGAATATCATCCCGGAGCTGACGATGCAGATTTACCGCAAAGGTAACACAGGTCAATCTAATTTAAAATGAGGGAAAAAAGATGATACCAAGGGGCATTCCAAATAGAATAAGTCAACGACAGACAAAATCGTGGCCAAAATAAAAAGGAGACAAAATTACAAACAGAAATACACAAAATACACTTATAACTAAAACTAGTGTTATACGAAGCCCACTAAAAACCGGGGATGAGTTCAAGTGCACGATTACGATAAATATTAATCATAAATTATATCAATTATAAAACTACAACACCACTTTAATGAATAGCTTACCTCGGGAAAACATGACGCGATTACACTTACCTGGCTAGCTAGTGATAATCATTATAGTATTTTCTAAAAGTCGATAACGAAGAGCCAGTCATGGATCCACGAGAAAGTGCTGAACTTCGAACCGGGAAGTGCAGGGACCGAGTACCAGCGGGTGCAGCTGGTTTACATGTCCTTTAGATGAGAAAGTAAAACCGGTGATAAACACCATCCTCACACACCTCTCCCTGTTCAATGGTTCCGAGGTATCTAGTATCCACTTAATGTAATTGGAAGAATTGCCCTATTGAAAACCGATAAAGCTGTCATAGAACCTCTATGAATGCATTTTATTGATAATGCAAATTGTAACAAACAGTTGGAAGGCAGGACGTATTTTTATATCTATCCTTTGTTAGATTGCAGCTGCATGCTAACGTGTTAATTATGAAGTTATCGACAAATGGAGAATGCTTACAAATTCAACGTAGCTTAAAAGTTTTAGTATGGAAACGAAATGAATTTCTTTTTGGGGGTTTTCATTTCATTTGAATTTATTTATTCATTTGTTATTTTGTTGATTTTTTACACGAGCCACGTGTTAATCACATTGTACGTATCTGACTGTGCCGTCTATACGTTTATCACGCACATTAGGAACGACATTAATGCACTGCACAAATGATATAACATTTGTGAATTATTTTCATGTATTATTTTAATATTGCAGGAGAGGTTGGCGATTGGAAAAACTGGTTTACTGATGAACAAAAGGAAGAATTTGACTCTGTATTGAACAAAATATGACAGGCTCAATATTTTATTCATTTTTCAAATAAAATTCTTTGGGGTGTTCTGTACTTGTTAGTGCATACTTTTTTCGGACCACAGCATAATCATCTTACCATTAAGTGAAAAGATAAACAATGATCGATTTCCTAATTCCAGTAAGAAATAAAAAATTAAAAGTTGGACAAACACGGGTCCCTGGGTACACCAGAGGGGCCAAGGAGGAGTAAGTATCCCCGGTCGACCGATGCTGTTGTATTGTTGTTTAACTTCCCATTCAAAAATATTTCACTCATATGGAGACGTCACCGTGTGCCGGTGATGGGCGACACATTTTGTCAATGCTCGGCACTTATGGCCGAAGAGCAGGAAGGGTTCTTTAATGTGCCAACACCTACTGTGACACAGGACCTCGGTTATTACTGTCTCATTTGAAAGACAGGGACGGCCAACCGCGAACATTTCACTCTTATGAAAATGTCGCCGAATGCAAGTAAAGGGTAACAGAAGAACCATAACCTATGGTCGGTACTCCACTCTATTGAACAAGGAGATGATTTCATCGCTTACTGTGACATGGGACTTCGGATTTTACTTACTCATCCGAAAAGCAATTTAAACCAGCCGTAACCAGACAAGAACTTTGCTTCTTTCTGTTCAAATGCCAATACTCAAACGTGTAACCAAAATCGTATATCATATCGAATTAAAAGAAACATATACCTGCTCTGAGCAGCCGGCAAAAAGTTGTCAAAGATACATGAGCATTCGAACCCGAATATATTAAAAACCGAAGGCAAATTATATTTTCTTTGAAATAAACAAGGTTTTCGAACTAATTAAGTTTTAAAAAGTAATTAATAATTTTGCCGGGACATGTGAATCAATTTAAATTAAGCAAGATTTTAATATACCAGGGTTCAATGTAATTGGCTTAACTTTATATGGAGATGTTTATCAACGTTTCCTTGTGATTATGGTTTTGATGGCACTGTATTACTCATAATTATGTCATGATCAACATTTGAGGATCAGTCTTATCATTTGGTGAGAATACCTGTCCTTTAATCAGCTGTTTATTTCAATCGAGGTGAGTACACTTTTCCCAACGGTATTTCCATTTTTAATTTTTGTTTTCTGTACTCTGACTTTATAGATATTGTTAAATATCGAATAACTTACACTATACCAATATCAACACTGTCTAAATTCATGGACCAAAATATTGGGTGTCAAACTGTTTCTTTTACTCAATTTTTGTGTTGATATTTCAGTTAGTAATACTAAATCTACGTCAAGCTACATAATGATTTCTAATCTCCTTGGTGTGTGCGTTTTCGTCGCTTGTGTTTCATCTACCACGGTAAGCTTCACGAGTATTCCAAAAGCTTACAAAATAAGAACTACCGATCTGAATTTTAATTTTGTGTAATTATACGTGAACACTCTTATTAAGTAGGTCTTTTTGTGCAATATAACAGATTATGAAAGGTCTAAGAAAAGAAATTCAATTATCTGCCTGTTTCTTAGTTTGCTTGTTAATTCTAGTATTTTTGCATTGTCTCAGTTCAAAAATGGCATATCTGTATACAACTTATTTCATGTATTGGATACGTAGTAGAAACTCGGATAATGACTTATATCAAGATCGTTTTATGTGGATTTTTAAATTATCTGTATATTATGTCTTCGCTGATATCAACTGTAGGCCGTCAGCTGTATGTCAGACTCAGAGTGTGGTCCGGACGGGTGTTGTTACAGACATCAGGGACCCATCATAGTCAGCAAACGAGAACAGGATATTGTTGGAGAACTCATCGGGGCTCCGATCGCAGGTCAGCTCCTATATACAAAAGACCAAATTTTATTTAACAATGGCCATCTAGAACGTAATAATACACACGTATAAATTAAATATATTTGTCTAAAATGTTTTACCGTTCAAAAGCATATAACACATCAAAATGTAAACTATAATGCCAGTCAAATTTGTAGTCAGCTCAAATGATAGTTGTTTACAGTCATAACTAGTAGAAAGATTCAGTGGTGACGGTTAACATTTATTTTCAGTAAACAAATGATGATAGTGAAGTCATTTTTAGTGACCAGTTCCAATGGAATAGGAATATCCAAAATTGGATAGCATATTAAGTAAACGGCACAAAGAACTCCAGAAAGTAATGAACTTCTCTCCTGATTACTGCATACCGGGGAAATAGCGTTGTAATTTAAATTTGCTATTTTCGCCCTGAGATGGAAAGGCGACTTAGAACGAAAGCGACTTATTCAAACTGAATAATTGAAACATTGACACGCCTAACATACATGAAATTTCAGTGATTAAGAAATTTTGACTATTCAAAACATCGAATATGACTTCCTCATTTATGGAATTTTTCATAATTTATCATAGCTATAGAGTAAATGTATTGCGTATTGCAAAGGTAATCTGTAATAAACCTAATCTCACTCCATAATTTCATTTCACTTTCATTCCTATGTAGATTTCCTTCATTTTGTTAGGCTTTGCTAAATTTGTGTACGGATTATACATCATTTTGTCCATCCAACGTATAATTTTGTGACAAAACGATAACAGTTATCTGGAGGGAAAATGTTTTCGTTTTGCTGTGCTTAAAATCGCCTACTGTACATGATTTACACCATTTTGATTATCCCTTAATGGGTAGACAGTTTTAGTAAGTTAATTACTCTTACATTTTTTCAGGTGTATGCGAAAGATACGAACATTTCCACGATCGATGTGATCCTTTTAGGAAGATGAATGGACATTGTAGTTGTAAAACTGGACTTACATGTGCATTTGTCCCCGCCCCGTCCACTGTTTCTCCAAAACGTAAACTGTATATGCCTGGCCCAGGGGCATATAGATGTGTCAACAAAACATGATGTATTCAAACGCTTTCGATTAGTAATAAATGGTCTTACTAAATATATATTGTCTTTCAGACGTTTAATTTTTTAAATGACAAGTTGGAGGCTGTGGTCTTGACATTCACTACGAGTTTCAAAATTGCTATTTCGTAGACAATATTTTTCAGTAGAAAGAATTCTAAACGAATCTAATTGTGATCATGAGCTTAAGGTATCATAGGACTATTTGTATTTGTCTTGTACATGTGTAACAATTGTATGTCAGACACTTCTTCATGTATAACTGCATACTGACTCATTTTCCACGTCCGCCAAAAAGGATAATATTAAAAAGAGGAAGTAGAAGGTAATAAGCGGACATTAAAAAATTAACAACAAACAACACCATGGACAGAACGGGAAAAAAGAGATAGCACTACAAATATTAAAACTCAACATAGAGTAACACGAAGCCCACTAAAATCTAAGGGTGAGTTCAGGTGATCGGAAAGGACAAGCAATTTCCGTTCCACTCGTTATGTTACCTATGTTTCGATCCCGGGAATAAAATATATTATGTGTAATACGGTAATGTCGTAAACGGTAAAACAAGGGCGGGTTTTTGTGTATGACAAAGGGGAACATATCACTCATTATCTGTTAAATTAAGCCATATCTTCTGTTCAGAACTGGTTTGATACACTAAAGATCTCTTACAACACTAAATACTGCCTGTAGCCTAGGCTAATGATTCTTAAGCCTAAATTTGTTTAAGGGTCGCGGTGACATAAAATGGAACTATATCGAAGAATAATTTAAACATGATCAAATTGACAATAGATGAGGAAGGCTGTCTCTGTCCTTCGCATGAAACAGTAAAAACCGAATTTCCGTATCACTGTAGCTGTCAGCACGTTCTACAGGAATAGGCGCTGGGCATAGGCAAAATGTGTCGCCCTTCACCGGCACACGGTTATGTCTACACACAATTGAAATATTTGAGAGATTCTTGAGTGGGATGTTAATCAACAACGCAACCAACCAGCATAAAAGTATATCAGTGTTTACTTTTCCGCTTTTATCAAGGTCGTCATATGGAACAATTCATACCGTGGTATTAACATGTGATATTTATATTCTCGAGTTATAGGACTTTAATCGACATGGTATATGAACATCCGGGTCTCAAATAGATATATTTAGACATTATACATGTTGTATCGTAACAAAAACATAATAGGTTTGGATCGCGTGGGTACTTACTTTACAGCTCTCTGCCATCATGGATGAATCGGATAGAGACAAGGTGTTTGGACATATCATACAAACTGCCTTCCCACTCCGGACAACTGCGGACATCTCACAGCTTGGGAAACAACCCGAATGCGAAAGTGAAAGTGAATTTCAAAAGTTTTCTTCTCGCTTAAAGTGTTTAGACCATACCCATGTGGATTTATATCTCTCGAATTTGGACACTGAAGAAAAAGTCTGCCGTCACTCAACAGTATCTGAAGATGTGTCCACTGTCATAGAAACATTTATTGGGAGTCTGTTGACCGAGATCGGGAATATTGATGACAGATTTACAGCTACCTGCATTAACAGTGGTAGTTTCTACGATGGTCTAAAGATAGGAGGGCCAGACGAATTCGATTTTGTGGTGAGGTTAGAGACCCTATCTAAGCCAGGAGTTTGTGAAGCACGGTTTACGAACAAGAAAAAAGGGTTTGTCTACCTTGTGGTCACAGATGAAATCACAAAGTGTCAGTTTGATGAATTCCTTGAACACATTGAAGACAACTGCCTTGAAAATGACGAGAGTGTTCTTTCCGTCAAATTTCTACAAAGCTACTTCTCTGAACTGGTAACAAAAGCATCTGGGAAAATCAAACTTCCTCCAGAATTAAATAATCCAGATGAGGACATCTATCCGGAAGGTTTGATAGGTTACAATCACGGACCGTGCTGCATGCTTAAGCTAAGGTTTTGCAATGGTGATACGGATATCCCACTTGACATTGACATTGCTCCAGCGATAGCCTTCCCGGACAAATCCTTCCGACCACCAGTGCTAACAAAAAACAGTGACAACGAGTTTCTTCTGAATATTGAGGAGTTATTACAAAAAGATGCAGAAATCCTACTGGTGCCATTCTCTTTTGATTCAATGAAACAACTGCCAACTGATATATGGCATTATCATTACAGGTAATTATTATGTTTAGTGATAAAAGTATATGTATGTATGTATGTATGTCTGCGTTGCATGCGATCGTATGTACCACGCGTGTATGCACTGCTAATACAAACAGTAGCAGAAACACAAAAGGTAACTATATTTTCAATCAGTGTGGCAATGATAGCCCGGTCTTGAAATGAATTAAAGTCTTCGGTCATTTGGCCCTAAATAACTTACCGTTTATATCACGATCAAGTATGTTTTTAGATATGGTTCCCATAAAGTGCGAAACAAAACAAATAACAAAATTTAACAAAACAAAACAACGTTTTGAATGTTAATTTTTGTATATGTATTTTTTTTCCGTTTAGGGTCTTGTTGATTCTTTTTCGCACTTTCCACTCATCTACAGACAACGAGGGATGCAGATGGAGTGGAGCGATACAAATTGAGAATAGATACGTTATATTGACCAAGCATACTCAATAAATAAATTCCCTCTCTATATGCCTGTCTGTATCTTGTTTCTTTGCCCTTGATAATAAATTTATCATGGTGCATGAAATACATTTCCCTTTTTATCTTTTTTTTCAGTGAAACTTGGAGAATTTCATTTTCTAGAGTAGAGCAAGCAATTTTTGAGAGGTTTTCTGATGACAGTACCGAGAAAATGGTAGTGAGAATACTCAAAGTTTTGAAAGACAAGTTCCTAATCGAAAATAAGCAGATTATTGAAAAGGCCAATACATATGCTCTCAAACACGGAGAGCCGCCGTCCAGTAAAGTTCGTGTTACGTCTGTTACTAGTCTTATGACAGGCAAGGAACTCCTAGCGGACAATGACAACAAAGACCAATCACAAACAGACGACAATGAGCGACAACATTCTGACGAAGTAGTTATGTATGACAGAAGAGCTGCGGTGCAGTCAGAGCATGAAGAAACTGTCGAGTTTGATACAGCTAGGTCAGATGTAAAAGGAAAGCCGAAATTTTCTGTTCAAAACTCAATGAGCGTCAGTTCAGGGGATAACAAAGAATTAGAAACAGATCATTATTCAGTGATTGATGAAAATCCGGATAAGTCACAGTTTCCCAGTCCGAGTAGATTGAATGAGCCATCGTCCACTGAATTCCGCATAACGTCTATTACTAGCTTGACAACAGGTAAGGAACTCCTGGTGAACAAAAAAAATAAAGACAAATCTGAAGACCAAGAACGACAACGTTCTGACGAAGAAGTTTATTACGACAGAGAAGCTCCGGTACAATCAGAACAAAAAAATAAGGTCCTGTCCGATGAAAGTAGGCCAGATCGTAAAATAAAGCCAAAAGTTTCTGTTCAAAGCTTAATGAGCGCCAGTTCATTGAACAATCAAGAATTAGAAACATATGAATATGAAATGGTTGGTGAAAATCCCGACCAGTCACAGTTTCCCAATCCAACTAGATTGAATAAGCCATCGTCCACTGAATTCCGCATAACGTCTATTACCAGCTTGACGACAGGAAAAGAACTCTTAGTGGACTACGAAAACAAAGACAAATCGGAATATGACAAACAAGAGCAACAACGTTCTGGCAAAACATTTATTCACGACAGAGGAGGCCCTGTAGAAGAAGAGAAGTCAGAGCAGGAAGAAATAGTCGAGTTCGATACACCCAGGACAGATATTAAAAGAGAGCCAAAGTTTTCTGTACAAAGTTTAATGAGCGTCAGTTCAAGGAATAACCCGGAAGTAGAAACATTTCCACATACAGAGGTGAACGATAATCCCGACAAGGCTCACCTTTCCAATCAAACTAAACTGAATGAGGATGAACCGCTGATGCAGACGTATGTCATTAAGATGCTGTTCTTCTATACAAAAATGGCCGTTCCCAAGGAAAATTGGAAACGAGAGAATTTAACGTCTATTATACTGATCATGCTTCGGCTTCTGTTCTACACTTACAGTGCTAAGGAAAGACGTTTCCTCCACTTCTGGTTCCGCGACTTTATCGGAAAAATGCCTTTGGCATCAACATCTATAGAGATGGTGTATTGTCTTAAGGAGCTTGTAGATAAATTAGAGGGATAGAAATATTAGTCTCAATCCAGGAACATACTTGACTTTATAAATAAGTCTTTTAAATTAGTAAGTTCACATTTGAGACGTTAAGCTAGTGTAAATTTTTGTTTTTATTGTGATTGAGGATTTTCTGCTTTTATTTACAGATCTTAACTGCTTAAAAAGATAGTCGTCGGTAACACTTAATATGACATTTACCACTATCTAAGCGTTAATATAATATAATCTGTACGGAAACAACAAATCAAATTCGTTAGTAAATACTTTCTACTTTTATATAGGGAAACAGATGTGAAAATAATTTCATATAAGTGGAGGAGATGTGATTGAAAGATATATATTTGATTAAAGGTATTTATTACTGGCTTACACTTTTGGCTTTTTCTTCATCCGGGTCTTCACACATACACTAGTTAGATAGGCATCAGCTTTGCATTAAGCATGTGTTCGACATAACAGGTCTAAGTTCCAAGTGGTTCTACATGGAAACTAAAACACCCCGTGCCGTTTTAAAAAGGTCAAGATTACTCATTGGTCAAAATCATGAGTGCCGAACATTGATAATTCCTTCATTGAATTCCTTCATCGGCATTCTCGCACGTCTTTATTAAAGGTAAAAATATACAAGAAACGACGGATATTTGAAAATCAAATAAGAAATTCTTAAATGAAACTTAAAAAAACAAAAAATTAATGGAAAATGCATTGTTTGTGGCATGTGCACTTGGTTACATCAACTTTCTTTCACAGCACTCCCTTAACCTATCAATATCGCAACTTAATATACACTGACTCGAAGACAAGGTTTCTTATCATTTGTTCCATATATAATTTGATCTAGTTTTAGAGTATAAAACTAGCATATATCTTATCAGAAAATAGAAGTCAAATTTACTCCGAATCGAACTAAACAATGCTGGCTCTAGGACTATTCATCGTTGCTTTTGTCAACTCGGCATTTGGTGAGGTGAGTACTGCAAACTCTGAAATTAACTTTATTATATATCGTAAAATTAATCTTTTGTGTATGGAAGGGCGGTCATGAAGTGTCCAGGATTTGACTGGCAGTCGATTGTGACTCTTTTCTCAGGCTTTTCTCGTCTATTGGATGACATAGTGAAAACCCGAAGTCCCATGACATATTACCTGTCTTTACATTGAAGATAAATCATTGATCTATGGTTCTAGGTCTTGAACCTGCTCCAAAAGTTGAAGTTCTCCACCAGCTTCGTTTTGTGTCTCCATTTGATTAATATCTCGAATGGTCATGAAATAACAACACATCAACAACAGTATTCTTTTATATGACCTTTTGACAAAGCAAAATCTCAACATGATGACTATTCTTCCATTTTGCTGAAAGTGGAACAATAATAATCGTTTAGAAAAGAATGGTTAACAAGAGTAATGTCAGAATACAATCACGTGTATTTTATAAAATAAACTTTCATAATCATGTATACTTAAACTCATTTTGAAAATAGATTAACTCGATGACTTTTATTCAGTGAAAACTGTCTATTTTAGAATGTTTTTGAGTGTTTCTTGAAATCGAAAATAATCTGGATAAAATCATAACATTTTCCATTATAATTAGTACGATTGAACTATAAGCTGCAGTACATTTGATAATTGTCTTTAAACCTTAGGGAGAGAAATGCATGGAAAATCGTGGATGCGCTGCTGATGAATGCTGTAACAGGCATACAGGACCACTCATAGTCAGCAAGAGGGACGACTTGCCCCTTTTAAGTCAGTCTATAGACTCAGTCGAAGGTAAGTGATGAACAGCATTGTCTAACACACGTGTCTGCACATGTACTGAGTTAACTTTACGATGTGTTGATGTTGATAATAAGTTTATAGAGAACACTCTTTTATAATGTATGAGGTTACATATATACCTGAACCCCTCGCCCTATGACAAACGTGGCGAATTTACGTTTAGTATCACAAAATTCCCATTATGGAAGGCAGTATCCCACCATCACTAGCATTGGTGTATTCAAATCATATGAAATACAGTGTGTCATAGGAAGTTCACATTACAGTAACTTTCCTCTGAAGGTCAAACGACCTGCAAGCATGCTTCCTTGCCATGTTTTTCAACTGATATATCAGCGTCGAAGTACAACGGTCGTTCTAAGAATTGTATCACATTTCGTCTTTCAGTATGGTGAATAATCTTCTGTCTTGAGAGTAATTTTTACAGTTCAAGCTATTGAATATGACGCCATCGAACAGAGGAGAATTTGCCTAATACCACTTTAGAACGAAATTGTTTGGTGTTACTAATAAGTAGAAGATAATGGTTAATGGCACTTGATCTCACCCCTCTGGTTATTCATTTTCCCTTTTTTTGCAGATATATATATAAGGGTATGACAGATGTTTCTCTGTCCGAGGGGTAAGATTCTTGAATATCAAACCCGAGGCTTTCAAGAATCTTACCCCTCGGACAGAGACTCGTCTGTCATACATTCAAGGGTAGGGATGATTATTTTTCTCCTTTAATTTGATATACATTCCTACCGTCTGAAAAGAAAAACGTGACCAAGAGTTGAATGACGTAAGAATACAGTCAAAACATGCAAGCGAGCCTCATCGATTACCTATTTTTCATTCGTATGCTTTCACACACAAAAATAGTCCATCAAATCGGGATATAATTAAATGAAATCAATTCATATTTAATAATAAATTTAATTCAATTTAAATGTGATGTTAATTTTTGAAATGTTTATCCATGTTTTTATTAAATTTTCGTGGTTTAATTAACGTTTAAAGCGACCTTGTGTGACGTGAAGGAGATAGTGACGTCCGATATAATGAACAAAAAATGTCTCATATTGTAAAACGAATAAATTGTAGTGATCATTGCGGACTCTCTATCTCTCTCTCTCTCTGAGTTGTTACTGCAAAAATTCTGATAAATCTTTTGATTCAATTACGTTGTAAGTATATACTCACAAAGGACGTATGGGTCATGCTTTTCAGCAAATGCGTTTTATTTTCAGGTGTATGTGAGAAATTCAGGTCTGAGGGTGACTATTGTAGTTTCTTTGAGACTGCCAATGGTCACTGTGGATGCGGAGCAGGTTTGAGTTGTCAATTCGTAGCAGCCAAGCCTTTGCCATCATTGGATCCAGTACAGATACAACCAGTGTCAAAACGATCGGTCTTCTTCCCAGGTCCCGGTACAGTGCAGTGTACTCGGCAAAAAACCACCAACAACTAAAACTATTATGATGTTTGAAATAAACACATGGAAACGCTAGGCGTTTTAATCATTAACTGATTCGCTTTTTGGTTGCAGATTAAATGTTTCACTACTGGTTCATTAGATAACAGGAAACCATAGAATAATACCAGCGGGCAACATTCAAATGTCTGACTTTTGATCCTCATATAAACCGTTTCCCTCCGCTTTCGGCCTAAGATAAATAATTTGTCATCAGGTTAGTGTGTTAACCTAAACCCTAATTAACTCTTATTTTGTTTACAATAAAAGTGAAATTCGTCATATCTGATTATCACAACATGATTGACTTTATGTTGACCTTCATTGAGGCTTTAGAATGTCTGTATGACTTTATGCTGACCATCAATGAGGTTTGAGAATGTCTGTATAACTTTTCATTGAGCTGGATTGAGGCCTCTTTGTCTGTTTTATATTTCAATCGAAGACACGCTTTGTTCAGAAAGCCAATACAATATTTTTGACCTTGTAATTGAATTCAATCAAACAAACAAACACGTATACTGAATGAATAAATTGCCGAAGAAATATCAAGAGGTAGCTAACTCTACAACTATGACTTTAAAACAAAGAATCTAGCCAGTGACCGAGAAGCCATCAGTTCCCCTTTGGCATTATCGTAACGTAAAGATAAGGACGTACTGGGGTAATTTTAAACAACATGTCCTGTACAATATAAAAGTCCGGTAAAAACAACGGTCTCAACAGAAGAACAAGTATGAATTACATAAAAGATGACACCACGTGTCCGGAAGGAAGTCTATGTAAGCAAACTATAGCGCCACAACTGTTCCACGGAGACCTATCATGGCCAGTAAAGGTCAAGTTCTATAAAAAGGCCATGAGTTGGTTCTAGATCTGATTCGGGAAAGAAAGTTGGATATACGGATTTGCACCAATTGGAAGTGGTCATTTTAGCGTTCAAAATGTAAAAAGCATAAATGTTTCGAGTTACATTAACATTTTAATAAAGTTTTTGCATAAATGAACATCGAAGGTGTTTTGGACACTTATATAACATGCATACAAAGGTGTAGTAAGTAAATATCTAGATCTACACAAAGTCACAAAATGAATGTAAATTGTCACCAATAATAAAGACCATACTTTGTAAACAGCTAATAAATTGGTTTAATACGATCCAAAACTATGAAAAGCTTCAGAGTTATCAAGTGATACTTTTTCATTTAGTGATAGATTATCGTATTTTATCTCTTTTTTAAATGCGCTCTAAAATGCATTCACTTTTACTCAAATTCCTAATAGCAACATAGATTGGTCGACGGACGCTATAGCTGGCCAGTCCGTAAGTAACACTACCTTCTATGTGGCGATAAGAAATAAGACAGGTTATGTCATTTATATATCTATTATCGAATTTCAAATACTAGTAGGTGAAAGAGAAGACTTGTGAATAGAGAAACATTTAACATTAGTTGCTAGCATGTACACGTAACTGTACAAGATTAAATCAGAAATTTTGGTTTCGGCATCCTATCAGGCAAATAATATAATGTTTTTTATTCATGTTATGCAGTGGTATCATAGAATTAAGTGTCATAAACATCAAGACTCATCACTTCATTCTTTCTAAAGATACTAAAACACATGCGCAGGTCATGTTTGGCGTACGTCCGGAACAGCTTTAATCTCCCAGCATAGATGAACACGTTGACACCATAACTTGTGAATGCAACCAGACGGAACACCATGCTTAAATAAAAGAAAATCGAGTAAAAGGTTGAAATTATCTTTCACTGAGTTTATAGTTGCTGCCTTATTGTTCTTTATTCGGTTATCTTTATCCATATAAAAACAATATGGATGACGGTGAAGGGCTTAACAGTCTGGCGTATGCTCGGCACATGACGCAATACAGGCATTTTGATATTGTAGCTCTTCTGTTCTTAGAGGCGCAGTTGGACTTTCCAAGTACGCAAAGGGCACATCAATTCCAAAACTATATACATTGTAGCATTCACTTCAAGGTGCAAAAATATGAAATTCGATGTGTTTTTAGGTCTAGATACCAAGGAACATTCTTTTGATAACGTCTAAATGAGGTATTTCCTGATTACAATACTGATGAACAAATATACTCGTTGATTTCTGACAAGAACAGTCCCACCTTCCTGTACATTTTGCTGGCTAAACGCGTCTTCACGTTGAAGAATTCTTCGGGGACTCCGTGGCCGAGTGGTTAGCGTGTTCGACTTCGAGCCGAGGGGTCCGGGGTTCGATTCCTGCAGCGCCACTCCGTGGTTGGCCGTCCCTGTCTTTTGGATGAGACAGTAAAAACCGAGGTTCCGTGTCACAGTAGGTGTTGGCACGTTAAAGAACCCTCCCTGCTCTACGGCCAGCAGTGCCGAGCATAGGCAAAATTTTTCGATCTTCACCGGCACACGGTGACGTCTCCATATGAGTGAAATATTCTTGAGTGGGACGTTAAACAACAACGCAACAACAACGAAGAATTCTTCAAAATGCAATTATCTCAAAACCTCCGTATTGAGCAGTGTATAGAAAAATTCACAAATGAAAGTTATCGGTATTTTTAGAACATCATATTTTTGTCACAACCAAATCCCCCCCAAAAAATCCTGTTGACGACTTGTAAGGCGAAATTTGATTTGTTCTGAGCAGAGTTCATGGGGTTGACCTACCAAAACGGGTTTTATTTCTTTATGTGACTTGTCGCAGTTAAGGAACACATTGACAACATAATCCTACTTAGAATAATAAGTTTCGTTATAGTCATTTCTTTATGTATTAAGTCATTATTACCTGACCGAGTGGCTTGTCATACAACTGCATACAGACGTGTAAAACATTAGGCTGAGCAATGGTGTCCACGTAAGTGCGAAGAAACCCACCAAGAGACTGACCATGATTGTTGACTTCATTTCCTTTATCAAGGTATTGTTTCTTTTCGTGCCTCCGTCTATAACAAATGGCGCTACACTGCAGTGAATCTACAACAGCAACGAAAATGACAAACTTAATATTCAACAATAATGTTTCGTACATATGTATAAAGAGACAGAGAGGAGGAAATTTCGCTAAAATGCTGACAAAATGGGGAATCCTGAACGACATTCAGATTGCTAATTTGAATTGAAACTCGAAAATATCATATACAGTCTAACCTGCTGTAATGACCAATGCAATTAAAGGTCTACCTGTCTAATGTGACCTAAATATATAGGTGCCAAAATGGTTTTTTCCTCAATCACCTGAATTAAGAGACCACTTATCATATGCGACCCTTTTCGCTCCTTCCCTTGGACGGTTGTTTTTGAACAGGGTACACTGTACTCTGCATCCGGGTAAACGTCCGGATAACTGGTAAGTGCCTATCATTATGGCCAATGCAATTTGAAAATATTGTTCCCAGAAAAATTCGTCCAGAAGGTGAAGCATCAACATTTTTCTGGCGTCCGGGTTAATGAGGCTCGACTGCATACAAAAATTTGAAGGAAAAATTAAAGGGGAATACAAAAGTGCATGTACAACTAATTATATTCATCTACTTTAATTCCTTTTGGCAAGTTTTGAGTTCTTATAATTGATACAATCACCTCAATGTCAAATAAGTTTATTTTCTTCATTGAAGGGGTTACGAAGGATGAATTTGGGTGTAGGAATATGACTGCTTTCTTACCTTTTTGTGAGCTATCCTGATAATGATGCAGTAAAGCGTTGTCATGATCGTAATCGGGAGAGCAACGGTGATCAATGCAAGTGATACAATGCGGGACTGACAGTACACCAGCTCTAGTCTACAAATATGTACTTCTGTATCTAATTCTGGAAACACAAAAGAAACATTGGAAGTGGAAATCTTCTGTATCAACGGGAAGTATGGTAAGGTATTGTTGTTTTTACGTCCCACTCCAGAATATTTCACTCATATGGAGACGTCACCGTGTGCCGGTGAAGGGCGAGAAATTTTGCCTATGCTCGGCATTGCTGATCGTACAGCAGGGAGAGTTATTTAACGTGCCAACACCTACTGTGACACGGG
>JACSZP010021077.1:1571-12399 GCA_016161895.1 Pinna nobilis
ATTGTAATTGTCATTTTAACATTCTTAGAAAGCCAAACAAAATCAATAGAATGAAGATATTAAATCGTTAAATGTAAATTCAATAACTGTAAATCGGTTAATTAATGTTAAGGCAATATTTGTATGTATACATATCTGGCAATACATTACTTACGACTAATGATATTGGATAGGCCAATAGTGCCGATCTGACGGCTGCCGCTATAAACTTCATTTTTGATTGATAACGGTGCTTACAGAACATATTTATGGTAATTCAATACATCAAATAATGATCTTAATTAGACAAAAAAAAAGAGTACTTAAAAAAGGAACAAAATAACTTATCAATGTATTAAGTTTGCCCATTTACATATGCTACATTTCCTTAAAAGGGCATGTTCTTGCACTTATGTATATGTATATATGTTTGTTTATCATCTAGTGTGATGTACAAATGTCAGGGCCCCTAGTTCACGCGAGCTTTACCGAAAAACGACATTTCACCCCTTAAAACGTCACGCGCCCAATGTGTCCCATAAATCGCGAATTCCGCCTTATTAATTAGCAGGTTGTGCATGAGTGGTGTATGTGATTGTGTGTTCTGCTTATCGCTTCAGTAGTAAAAGTTACAAGAATGAGGATATACCTGCTGTTAGTGCTAGTCATCTGTGTCGGGGGTAAGTTTTATTTTTGAAATTTTACGTACAATTTACTTTTACATAGAGAGATCCACGTTTATTGAATCCCAATATATTGAAATCCCATTTTATTTGAAAAGATTTTAAATTAAGATTTATCACTTTTTTAACACATTTGATTTTAAAACCAAACCCTGGTTATTTGAGGGAAAAATCTATTAATAATTTTGATTAATATCATGTACATATGAAATATAAAGATAATTTGTCAAATTGGACACACACACGCGCGCTCTCTCTCTCTCTCAATGCTTTTGATTCAACATCCTTTTACTTTTCTAATATCATCTTCATTCCCGATATTTGTATATAATATCATATTCACTCCGGCGTAAGAAAGATATATTGCATGCACACTGATTAAGGTAACCGCATAGTCGTTTTTATTGAAAATTTGGATGAAATTGAAAATTTGGGCAAGAATCGACTTCCATTACATAGGATCGTAAGCAGAAATAAATAAGATCTACTTTGATACACCTTATCAAGCAATTCTACCGCTTGTTTTACCCATTCACACATTCTCAAACACATAGATATGTCCGGTAGAGAACCTTTGATAAAAACCCATAAAAAGACTGATATCGAATCGAAGATATACCCTATCACACATAGTTACCCATCTATTTACAACTAACCGAATAATTATTTCGTACTTATTTCGTGACACACACATACAAACATACATCCGCTACGCGTTTTGTTTGTCTTTTTCGTTGTTAAATCTTTCACTCATATGGAGACGTCATCATGTGCCGATGAAGGGCAGCAAATTTTACCTATGCTCGGCACTGCTGGCCATAGAGCAGGGAGGGTTCTTTCACGTGCCAACACCTACTCTGACACGGGACCTCGGTTTTTACTGTTTCATCCGAAAGACAGGGATGATCAACCGTGGAATGGCGCTGCGGGATTCGAACCCCGGACCCTTAGATTCGAAGTCGAACAAGCTAACCATTCGGCCACAGAGGCCCCAATATACCCGACATAAGTTTTAATTTTTGAGACATACAACTTATATTCATCTAAACATATATCCAATTTTTAATCAAAACGGATTCTGGGAATGTTTACGAACAAAATATCTATGACTACCTCCTGCAATTAATAACTGTCATTTCTAAATTGCAAATTCTAAATGGCATTTGTAAACTAAATGGTTTCAATCAAAGTCACCTATTGTGTTTGGTCTTTGACCCAAATGGCCATCCATATTATAAATATTAAGATACTGTCCCATTTGCATTCTGAATTCATTAATATTTACAGGAGAGACGGGTAACATTTCGTCTGTTCATAACGGTGTTATTTAGTGCTCTTAATTCATTCAGCGATGTCGGGAACTAATTTACGGGATCGTAAATTAGCGTTCTCAAACCTCACATAACCATTACCATTGTGTGTCTTTGTTTTTAAATCTGCGACCGTCTCTTGCTTTTTATTCACGTCTAGACAATACACATCATATTACATTGATGTCGAAGGTTATGAATATACATACAAACACAGGCATACACACATACATATATAAATATATATACAAACATATACACACATACATATATAAATATACATACAAACACAGGCATACACACATACATATACATGTATAAATATATATACACACACATATATAAATATATATGCACACATATACACACATACATATAGAAAAGTATATACTCACATACACACATACATATGTTTATACACACATACACAAATACAT
This sequence comes from Pinna nobilis, assembly GCA_016161895.1. Taxonomy (NCBI): domain Eukaryota; kingdom Metazoa; phylum Mollusca; class Bivalvia; order Pterioida; family Pinnidae; genus Pinna; species Pinna nobilis. Next base: position 3,981 of record JACSZP010021077.1, read on the forward strand.
CGATATCAACATAAATATATATACTTACATATACACACATACATAAATAAATATATATACTCACATATACACACATACATATATAAATATATATACTTACATACACACATACATATATAAATATATATATGTACTCACTTATACACACATGTATATATAAATACATGTATATATACTTACATATACACACATACATATATAAAAGTATATACTCACAAACACACATACATATGTTTATACACATGTAAATCGATATCAACATATTTTAATAAAGTTTATATAAGCAGTGCATATGACGTTTCGTTAGAATTCATATTTATAAGTGCAGTTGTATTTCATCATCATGCATGTTTTAGCAATGCTTATTGACAAGTCGCCGTGGCCTAGTGATTGGTATGTTTGACTTCTGATCGTAAGAGTTCAAGCCTCAGCAATGATTCGGTTGGCTGTCCCTATCTTTCGGACGCGACATTAAAACATGAGGCCCCGTGTTACAGTAAATGTCAGCACATTAAAGACCTCTCCCTGCTCGACGGTCATAAGTGCCATGCATAGACAAAACTTATCTTACTTCACCGGTACACGGTGACGTATCCATATAAGTGAAAGATTTTTGAATGGGACGTTAAACAACAGTCCAACCAACCGGTTCACAAGTCAATGTCAGTCGGTGTAACAAAGTATTTTCATGGCTGGTGCCAGGAAAACAAAAATGGATGCTCATCTCTTAAAACTTGGAAATAAACTCCGAAATTCATATTTTATTGATAAACTGATAAAAAACGTCAGAGAGATATATATAATAAAAGTGAAAAAAAAAAACAAACAAGTAAAATGATTATCTAAACCGGTTGTTATGCCGGTCACACCGGGTGTAATGTGTGTTATGAATTTCGGTAACACAAAAGATCAGAATTAAAAACAAACACAATAAAACAAACTATTTGGTATCCAAAACGCCAAGGAAACACTCAAATAAAAATATGGGTATAATGTATCAAAAACATAGGAGTAGTGTAACGAAATTAATAAGATAGATTTTGGGACTTCGTGGCCGAGTGGTTAGCGTGTTCGACTTCGAGCCGAGTGGTCCGGGTTTCGATTCCCGCAGCGCCACTCCGCGGTTGGCCGTCCGTCTTTCGGATGAGACAGTAAAAACCGAGGTCCTGTGTCACAGTAGGTGATGGCACGTTAAAGAACCCTCCCTGCTCTACGGCCAGCAGTGCCGAGCACAGGCAAAATTTGTTGCCCTTCGCCGGCACACGGTGACGCCTCCATATGAGTGAAATATTCTTGAGTGGGACGTTAAACAACAACGCAACAACATTTATAAGATAGATTTGATAAGTACTTTAATACTTATATGGATAATCATAAGACCTCCCGATAAACATGTGTTTACTGTTACTTACCATAACAGTCATGTGACATTAAAAGTGACAAATGACTTACAGGTAAGAAGTATCATTAGTGCATCAGTAATGATTGTGTGCTTTAACCAAAGTGCACAGTAACGTGTAACTTGTCATGTCAGTCATTATTAACGACATAAATCGCCATTCTCCGACTAATGATTATACTTAACAATTGACTTTTAACGGTGTCTCCTAGTCTGACTCCAACAAAGCTTAACGATTATCTTCCGAACGTTAGTTGACTTTTTCTGTGAATGAATTCCGGAAAAAAAATTCTACATTCATTTGACTTTCATTCTTGAAATGTAGAATCTTACTCAAAAACAAGAGATGAGATTTTCAAATCCGTAATACTTTGTCACAGAAGGTGCTGGCACGTTAAATAACCGTGCCAAAGGCCAAATTTATATCCCTTCGGCAACGTTTACATATAAGTGAAATTTCAGTGAGAAATCATTATTTAGTTAAAGTGCGATGTGTCTGCTTTGACTTTTGTTTTGTGCCACATTAGGTCATATGTTGACGGCCACTTTGTATTGGGGGAAGAGAAAAATCGGTTACAAATGAACATGTATTCGGAAAGAAACCACTGAAATCGACAAAATTCTTACACAATGAACTTAGGTTCCAGCGAGGCTTGAACGCCGCGGACGATACGACGCACGTGAGAGACTAAATTGTTAAAAGCACAATATCATTCGACCACGAAGTCCCCGTATAAAGTTAAAAAATAATCAGAAAACATTTAAGCCGAAATGTCCTAGAGGTTATTTAACAATGCAGTGAACATTTTAATTGTACCATCTATTGAATTCTCGTTTCACTCAAAACAATCATTTAAATGGGGATCTCACAGCGGCTCTGACTGATAAAAATGTCGTCCATGGTACAAGATTCCCTCTGGCATTTAGAAGGTATTTTATTCAAAATAAAGTAAAAAGGATTTACTCAATCATCTGATGGACGATTGATATCTTTTGTCTTGATATATTTGATTGATAATGAGTTTTGTCTCAGCACATAACACAAGTAATAAAGAGGTCAGTGCCATCTTGAAACGTGTCAATAGTAAACAAATACGTATTATCTCTCGTAATATAATAGTCAGGGCTTTGACCAGAGGGACGCGAGTACTTTAATCTTGTTTTTAAAGATAAGAACAGAATTTTAGACCTATTATCAAAATGTTTCATTTCATTCTCTGATTCAGTTGAGTTGTTGATGTTATTGTAGATGTCCAAGGCCTCACTTGAGATTCTTTCACTCATATGGAGCTGAGACTGGATGCCATTGAAGGTCGTTAGATTATAACCTGTACTCGACATATCCGGCTATTTAGTAGCGAGGGCTCTTGAACATGCCGGCAATAACTGTAACGCAGCAACTCCATAAAATACGGCAATGATAATATTGTTTTTCGACTTTTCTTTTGTTTTAGCTGTAAGCATGTACCTAAATTCTGTTCATTAAAGATGTTATAGGACCGAGAGACTTTAGACAATAGTTTATACCAGGCGTCTTCTAAACCTATTGCATCAGATATATTCGTGAAGAGAGTCAAGTTTAGCTTGTTGAGAGCTAAGTTTAACTTTCGAGCTGTCAGCAATTCTTATCAAATAAATAAATAATTGCATTAGACAGTGTGTAACTCTAAGTGAAATGTCATTAGATGTGATAAAAATAAAGGATATTTCCTTTATTAAATCCTTAATCTGAAAAATAAAGGATATTTCCTCTTGAAGGGAATAGTAAGTTCACAATCGTGTGGTCATTTAAAGACCCTTGTATTATTTACTGGTTTGTTGGTATTGTCCGGAGGCAAGACCGGCCACAAGAAATAAGACGGAAATGTATTAGCCGGGTCAGAGTGGAATACATTGGTGCAACAGAATTAATGACCATATTAAGGAAAAGGAATGATATGGCACTGTCATACAACTGATGCTTAATCAATATCTACTCATAGACATTTATATCGTGCGGACAAGCGTGTGTGTCAATGCGTCCTTTGCTTGCAGAGCCAAAAAATTACGATTATTTTTAAAGATTAATGAATGTCTTCGCATGGAACTTCAAGAACGATGACTTTTTACAGCTAAAATATCATCGAATCAAAATTATCAGCTAGTAACTGTTTGATCGGCAACAGAACTTGATTTGTACCTTAAAATCCAAGTTTGCATGTTACAATTAATGTAGCATAGATTGGTCCCGCTGCTTAAACCGACAAACTGTGACAAACTTATGTAAGACAAACGCAGAAACCGAGGTATTAAATATATATATATAAATATAATATAATTGGTATAAATCCCCCACAGACTCAGGAGACTATGTACAAATTTGTTGCATATTGAAAAAACAAGGACCTCTGAAAATTTAGTGGTGGGATCAGGTTTTCTGGAAGAGTAACCTTCTGCAAACATTCGCGGGTCCACTGGGGAATTTAGATGAAATTATTTAGAAACGAGTTCTCATAAAAATCGCCGGCGACGATTCAACAACCAAGATGAAACAAATGATTTGAAACTTATAACACTTTTAAACTTGAATTTGAAGTTGTAATGATGAATGAACCTAATTGACAAAATGTTTATATAGGTGACCTCGCCATATAAGTTAAATAAGTAAAAGTAAACGTCAGAATAATGTTAAACAGCAGTGCAATTAGACAAATACGCCAGTATATATTAAGCTAGGTCTACATTTACTATTGTCGCAACAGAAGTCATCAATCTCACTCACGGCGTAGTCTAAAAGTGTAATATGATATGCATTTTGTTATTTTCTTACAAAGACAAATAAACACATTGTGTCCTTCTTCTCATGATTGATAAAAATACAAAACTGCACGTGGACGTTGACACTTCTGTTGCTGCCTCGTTTTTATACATTGATAGGTGGCCGACAAGATGTGTAAAAAAAACAAAGAGAAAAAATAGTGCCAAAATATAAAGTACGTGGCGAGGTCACGATCAAGGTCAGACGACGAATAGTGCAGTTGTAGATTCAATGTTTGTATTAAAAAGAAGTTCTTCTATTTACTGAAACTGTAATGAGTAGCTATAATCCGTCTTCCCAGCGTATGGCGCCTTTAGCTCACACCCTTTACGTTATGCTATCACATGTTCTTCCTATGAATACTTAATTCGGAGAGCTAGACTCGAATGTAAACTACTCACACAGTGCTACGTTGTTGAACGATTGAAATCAAAGTTTTACTGAACACGTAGGGAATCCGTGGAAGATTTGCGACGGGTGTGGCATGCCAGCAGGGGGCGCTGCTACCTTACATCTGGTCCCTGGAATTTGCAGTTGTTTTCCAAGTTGAGACTATCATCATTAATATATCATATTTCTATGACCTGGATTTGTGCTTTTTCATTTTGTTCTAGACGCGCGGTGTTAAGTCTGAGAATATCATCTGTTGGTGCAGATGAACACTCAAATATCATTTAAAATAAAACTCTGTCTTCATTCATCAGAGCCCTGTTTATACAAATAAAAACATTTACAAGTAACCCATACTTTTTTTAACAGTTCTTAATATCGACCATCAAACTGTCGTAGTGACGATTTTAAGCGGTTAACACCGTATATCTGTGTTAGTAGTTTATTAGCGAGTCGTCAGGCTCTCAAAATAAAATATTCACCTGAGTTACATGGTGACTGTGTACCTATGATATACCTGGTATATCATATAAAATGGGATACCAATACTAAGGCACGGGGAGGTCTTGATATTAGAATTTAAATCATCACGCTTATCGTAAGGGAGGTTTGAAATATATTGTCCTTCCAATTGATAAGAGTAAGTCTAAGTAAGAAGCAGACGTGCTGCTATATGTAGTCTCAGTAATCTCAAGTTCAACAGCCACGAACATTGACATTGTGAAACTCAACTGAAACTAACACACTCGTTAAATATATTCATTACGACTCGTTGTAAATTCCTTTTGCGTGGTCTCTGATTTTAAGGAAAGTAGCGATATATTTTCGTTTGAGAATACAATATTTTTCAGATTACTGTCGGTAATTGATCATAATCTTTTATTTAGTCTCAAAAATAGGAAATATACTACGCAGTAGTTTAGATCATTTGTCTTATTATAACCATTGTATATACGTTATTTAACAAATGGAGATGTCAAAAGCCGCTCTTTAGCATGACTTCCCTCTCATACTCATTGTGTTTTATTAATTTATTCCAGATACGTCAACAATTAGTACATGCACGCCTAATTATGTTGATTTTTTCTATTTATCAGTGTCAATGAGAGGTCATGGTCCATGTCTGATTTATAACTATTGATTAGAATAATACGAAACACGTGGAGGAATTTTATATGAAGTTGACATGATGATGACTACTTAACCTGATAACTATTGAACTGGGGGTCGCCATGGCATAGTGATTGATAGAATCTATCTCCATTGCCCTGTGATGATAGCACTCGTGTCAAGTTAACTGGTCCAAGTCTCGGCAAGCCTCGACTTGAACTATGTTAACTTGACACTCGGGTAAGTGGAGTTCTCGTTCATCACCGGGCAATAGAGATTGATTATTTTTCTCCCATATATTAATCTTTATCAGAGAATTAATCTGTTTTGAAACTTGTGTAGTATTAAAACTCCACACAGTAAAAAAAAAATCACGCGTTACGTCACTTCGCCTTCATTTCCGGAACGGCACGTGTAGCCTATCATCCACCCCCTGTGGATGATCGATTTATCATTTTGCACTTCCTGTAAAGATATCTCAGTGAATATGGGAGAATAGCCTATTCACCTTCTAATTCCGAAGTAACAGGTGTGAATCCGCCACACACCGCAGTTGTCTGCCCCTGTCCTTTGGATGGGACAGTAAAACCCGAGGTCATTACAGCACTGTAAGAGACGGCATGTTAAAGAACCCTACCTACTATACTGTTATAAGTGTCGTGCATAGGCAAAATTTGTCGCGCCTCGCCTGTACACGCTGACGTTTCCATATAAGAATATTATTGAGTGTGACGTTAAATTACTGTAAAACTAATCAATAACTGAACATGTCCTCTCATACTTATATTGTCAATGTTGCCATTATCGGCTCAGCATCAGCTTCATCCAAACTCAGTCATGGTACGGAAGTACACTATATAGCAAACAAATCATCCTGAACGATACGTGAGTGTTGTAAACGATATATACACGATGAATTATACCTCTTGATTGGAAAAACGATAGATAATCAGGTAAACTTATGACACGGCTGTAGGAATTGAATTTGTAACTGCTATCTTGTTCATGTTGAGTAAGTGGGGCGACTGGTGGTGTTTGTTCCAAAATCTGCACCAATCTATAACTATAGAATTTGAATGTTGTCGCTATGATTTTATTAGGTTTTAGAGGTTGTCGCAATTTTTTTTTGCAGAGTTTTTGCTGTAAGAATAAATATACATGTATATTAATGCATCAATGTGTTTACACCGGACACTAAACTTTCTAAAAACTACACGAGGAATCATGTTCATGGATGTTATACATGTATACACTAGGCAAATTCTTATATGTACGTGGTTTGAATTAGAATCCATTGATTTGAAACTAGAAGATTTCCTTTACACTAATAAATATCAGGATTATATAATGCTAAGATTTGAATTTGTAAGCCAGTAGGTTCAAAATGATTTGTTATTTGTTCGTGACTTGAATTGAAATAAATTTTGAGCAAGGTGATTAAAATGACAATTTGAGTTCCAAGATTGTGTTATACTATAAATTTGATTCGTAAATCATGCAAAACACACACTTCAGACTCAAATGTGCGTGCAACCTTTGCATATTTTCACGTATTGAAACAAATATCTAAATGACTATGCAACTTTCATACCTAAATAATAATAGTACAGGAGTGAAAGTTTCTTTAACATTGTTTAATGATAACATTTTGTTTTGGGGAAAGTAGCAGATGTTTTATTGCTATAGGCAACGTTAATACGTCTGTGTTGATTAACAGTCATTCTTCCAGGCCAGGGAGTAACAAAGTCAGGCTTGATATTATGCTCTCGCCGGTGCCGCAAATGCTGCCCAATCTAAGGGAATCTACCCAATGAATTTAGAATTAAAGCTTCCTTCGTCATAATTGTCTAAAGATAGAGCAGGGAACAAGTCGTGGTGTAGCCTGGTTTTTACAAATATACAGTCCATCATGAGTCTACCTTGCTTATGTGAACAGAATAACTGTCTTCCAAAGTTTTTTAAACACAAATTGGCCGAATTAAGGAACCTCCTCACACATACATGAATAAACATCTTTGCATCATCTCTGAGACAGTTCTTCGATAGAGGCATATCTAACGGTTTCAGATATAATTTATCGAGTGCTATCGTAAATCACGATTTTGTCTGTCGTTTTAATGGGTGAAATAGAAGATACCAAGGGGCATTCCAAATACAATAAGTCAACGACAGACAAAATCGTGACCAAAACAAAAAGGAGACAAATTTACAAACAGAAACACACAGATGAAGTATGATCATTTACTTCACCTTTCATTTACTATAATCCCATGACTTCCTTAAGTATGATCTGTACTCAGCGTTAATAAACGAGAAGTGTGGTATTATAGTACTATTTAAAGCGTTGTCTCCAAGTTGAAGTAGCACAAGACGTTGTTACTAGTCCTAATATTTTATTAGCTAGCAATTAGAAGTTGCAACAATAGTCTCTCTCTCTCTCCTCCAAGCTCCTCGGTGTGTGTATATGTGTGTCTGTCTGGGTGTGTGTTGCTATGTTTTGGGGGACCTATTTTATACTAAATTCCTAGACAGTGACAGACATCTAAACAAGATCTTAATTAAGTACTGTCTGAAATGATACATAACATGGAGTGGTCAGCTATTGTCCGTCAGTAAATGGATCGTCAATCTAGACTCTATTACTTAACTATTGAACATTATTACCTAATTTCTTTCACGGGTATTGAACAAATGATTTGCATGGCTGAAGTAAACACTAACAG
>JACSZP010021082.1:0-13642 GCA_016161895.1 Pinna nobilis
AAGATCTATTAATGGTGGGCGTCAAGATCCTTCTAGGATCTCTTGTCTTGTTGTAGGACGGTATCCACCGGTCACATTTTTTTGTTGTAGGGCAGTTCCCTTCTGTCCCATTTTCTTGTTGTAGGGGGGTTCCCATCTGTCACATTTTCTTGTTGTAGGGCGGATACCACCTGTCACATTTTCTTGTTGTAGGGCAGTTCCCATATGTCACATTTTCTTGTTGTAGGGCGGTTCCCATCTATCACATTTTCTTGTTGTAGGGGGGTATCCACCGGTCACATTTTCTTGTTGTAGGGCAGTTCCCTTCTGTTCCGTTTTCTTGTTGTAGGGGGGTTCCCATTTGTCACATTTTCTTGTTGTAGGGCAGTTCCCATATGTCACATTTTCTTGTTGTAGGGGGTATCCACCGGTCACATTTTCTTGTTGTAGGGCAGCTCCCTTCTGTCACATGTTCTTGTTGTAGGGCGGTTCCCATCTGTCACATTTTCTTGTTGTAGGGGGGTATCCACTGGTCACATTTTCTTGTTGTAGGGCAGTTCCCTTCTGTCCCATTTTCTTGTTGTAGGGGGGTTCCCATCTGTCACATTTTCTTGTTGTTGTAGGGGGGTTCCCATCTGTCACATTTTCTGTTGTAGGGCGGATAACACCTGTCACATTTTCTTGTTATAGGGCGGTTCCCACCGGTTACATTTTTTGTTGTAGGATAGTTCCAGTCTGTCAAGTTTTCTTGTTGTAGGGCAGTTCCCATATTTCACATTTTCTTGTTTTAGGGCGGAAAACACCTGTCACATTTTCTTGTTGTAGGGGGGTATCCATCGGTCACATTTTCTTGTTGTAGGGCAGTTCCCTTCTGTCCCATGTTCTTTTTGTAGGGTGGTTCCCACCTGTCACATTTTCTTGTTGTAGGGCAATTCTAATCTGTCACATTTTCTTGTTGTAGGGCAGTTCCCATCTGTCACATTTTTTTGTTGTAGGGCGGATACCACCTGTCACATTTTCTTGTTGTAGGGCAGTTTCCATCTGTCACATGTTCTTGTTGTAGGGCGGTTCCCATCTGTCACATTTTCTTGTTGTAGGGTGACAGCAATAACAAGGACATACCTGACGAGAATTTTATACCTCCAGATGAAGACTGTCCCCTTAGAGATGCTGCCAGTCAAAAAATTCCAAAACTGACTGTAAAAGTAAGTGGTGTGAAAGCCTTTAGACTTTTTTAAGACATTAACATGGGTGGCCATGGGGTTTAGTTTCCAACTCACATGATCCATAACTGGGTCTGACCAGCCACGATATTTGAATGAGCCCATATATATATAGCCCATAGCATTGTGGTAAGGGAGTGTCATAAACATTTCTTTTTGGAAAGATGAGTATGGTTTGGTGTGAGAATTTCAAATGCTGTTGTATTCCTATAGACAGGTCCTACAACAGAACAGTAGAGTCGGTCTATATCGAATAGGCTTAAAGCGAATTCAGTGCTATAACAAAGAGGAATAAAATCCCCGAAAAGAATTATTTATCTATACATGTAGTAAGTTCTGATGCTTAAAACAAAGGATGCTTTTAACGAAGTCAAATATCAATCCCCTTGGACTTCATTATAGACCAACTCCACTATATTAGTATTTGATATGTCTCTCAAGGCAGGTTCTCCTGTAAAACTTTATTGGTATTTCTTTCAAGTTGACATATTAAACCATTTTCCACCTAAATATAAATATAAACACTTTTCACTTCATAGTATAAATGCTAAACAGTTGGATGCTGAAATGAATAACAGCTGAACATTCTCATACATCTTGAAAATAAAATAGGACGATAGAACATGATATCTTATTTAGATTTGGTCTAGCCATTTATCATTGTGACCATACATGTAAATGCCACATGAACCCAGTTGTGTCTTTAATATCTCATTTGCTGTTTCATTTCTAGACCAGGGAGCATTGTCTGGGCATGTTAGAGTCAGCCTTGTACTCCAATTTCACAACTTTTTATAGATATGTACCAGGCCGAATCACCGGGGCAGAGTATGAACCTCACTGTTGTGCCATAGACATGGAATACCAAGTGTTCCGAGCAAATCGTATGGCTAATATGTACAAGGCCTCCATAATGAAGCTGATCAATGAAGTTAAAAAATGTACCTCATCTAATGAATTTCACCCTGAATTGAAAGCAAGGGAAGTCTTAAGTACTGCTAGTGCCGAAAATGAAGAAGGTCCTGTTAATGGTCAGGATACTGGTACAGGTCTGATCAAAAATGAAGGTCAGCTGTCCACTGCTTACAATTCTGAGGATACAGTGGATGACAAAAATGACCAAATAGAGGATTGTTTTGCTCATGGGAGTGTGAGCAGCGGAAACAACTTGCCAAGGGATGTGAATAAAAATTGTGCAAATGATATTGCTAGTATAGGTGTTCAGAGTGGTTTTATAAAGGCTGGCAAATTACTGGCAGAATCTCCTGCTTTGTCCCTTTACAATGGCAGTGTGTCAGAAACAGGTGTCAGTAAATCTGAAAAGCCAGAGATTAACTTTTATAAGGAAACTCTGTGTGGATTAGAAAATGATAGACGAAATGCTACAGCTTCAAAAGCACGATTTGGAGATTCAGATGACTTGATAAAGGGTGAGGAGAACATGAAAGAATTAGGTACAGATGACATTCAAGTTAAACATGAGCCTGGAGAGCCACACGAGAAATCTGAGTCTGTTGGATGTTTGACAAGTAGTAAGAGAAATATACCACAGATCAAGTACTTTTTTGAAAGAGATGATTATAAGCCAGAGCCAAGTGATGAGACAGGTGTTCCTGGAGGTTCCAGTATGGAGAAAGATAAAGTAGGCGTGAGTACGTCCCACAGAGAAGACAGAAGGAAAGGTGTCAAAAGAGCTGGGGAAAAGGCAGTACGTAAGAGAGAATGACACTAGTTTTCAAGATTTGACTGTATATTGGTTTTTTTTTCATTTGAATTTGTAGAAAATAGGTCCACTGATTTGCCAAAATAAAGTTCAGCAAAATTGCTGGAATAACAGCACAAGAAGGTTTAGGCACAAGACATGTAAATTTATGTGTGATAATATTACTTCTTAAAATGTGTTTTATTTTATGATTTTCATCTTTTTTGTGCCTTTTTCAGAGTTTGAATCCCAATCAAAAGAAATCAAGGACTGAACATTCAGAGGATAAAGCAACCAGTAAAAACAACGACAACAACAACCACTTGAAAACTGCTGCAGATCTTGTAGTCAAATATTTGACACCCTATTACAAAGATGGAAAAATTGTCTCAAAGGTGAGTCCGTATAAAAGATTCAATATTTATTAATCAGTCTCAACAGTGATAGATAATAGCAAACCTGTACTTTCCATGTTTTTTTATTGTTTTTATACGCCCATCGAAGATTGGTCATATTATGGTATGGCGTTGTCCGTCCGTCCGGACATTTTTGGCCATAACACAAAGAATTATGGCCGGATTTTCGCCAAACTTCGTAGGATGCATCATTTTGTGAACCGTTCTCAGGGGTGCGAAAATATTGCCATTCTCACAATGTTTGGCAGAGTTATGCCCCTTTAATTTCGAAATAGTGGAATTTCATTCAAAATGCTAGAACTTTTTTATTTTTGCCTCAATTTCTTTCAAATTTGGTTTAGTATCACAAGAAGCAGTGATGTTTAACATATATTACGGGTTTTTATGTAACTTTTCGACTTTTCACAGAAATAGAGTTACGGTCCGTCAGCTCCTACTTTCCTCTTTATTATGTTACATTTCCTTGTGGGCGCAACTTGTCATACAGTTTTTGACACAATATTTAGCAATTCACCATGTGTTATTGATGTCATATGAAGATGTGCATATCATAATATCAAGTTGTTACGACAATATTTGGCAAAGTTATGACCTTTAATTCCGAAAGCAATGGGCCTATTATTTGCTCCAAGGCATTCTTGTTTAAAAACCTGTTTTGTTAACGTATTTCATTATGACTATACAATTAGAAGTCAGAAGAGGTATTTATAGCTTGTTTGTAAGACGATAAGTCTCATTTTGGTATTTAGAGGACATAGGCTATAAGATGAGATCCATCGTTTCAACATGGTATATTGTTCCTCTGTAGACTTAGAAGTTCAAGATTTTAGTCTCTATGGAGATGGTTGGCTTTTCTTGTCCTTTACTGGTAGATGAGAGACAGAAACAGAGTTTCTGTGTCAGCATGCTAAATATCTCTTAAATTATCCTGTACTTAGTAGCCTGCTGTGCTCAGCATAGGCCAAAATTTGAAGCCCTTCACAAGCGTTCAGTGATGTTTCTCTATAATAAGTGAGATTTTAAATAAACACACAACACATACAGTAACATAAGCTAAAGATTATCCCTCCTTTAGATAACCAAGTTCAGATAGCGTTGCTGCTGTATGCCATGTCTTTTTATGCAGTAAGAAAGTCGTGTCTGTCTATAACAAATTGGCTTAAAGCAAATTCAGTGCTATAACGAAGAGGAATAAAATCCCCCAAAAGAATTACTTTTTATCTATATATGTAATGAATTCTGATGCTTTAAACGAAGGATGCTTATAATAAAGTCAAAAGTCTGCCCCCTTAGGCTTGGTTATAGACCAACTCCACTGTACTCTTATTTTCTTCTAATTACATGAGAGTATTTTGAGTAGCCCTCAATGTCATTTCCCCCTACTATTTATTAATTTTTAATCCTCAATAGGAAAGTAAATAAGTTCCTCTCAAATATTTTAATTTGACATTGATATGTACAATATAAAATTGAACTGTTTCTTTTGAATTATTCTTATAAAAAATGGGTACACTTTATTCCTCAAAATTGTTTGTGTTTTTTATTGTTTGGGTTTTTTAATCATCAAACTGATGGCAATTAATCAATAACAGTGACAATAAAATGTCACCAGAAGATCAAATACAATGTAAATAAGTCTAATGTGTCCATAGCTGATGATCAAATACTGTGTAAATAATTAGTCCACTGTGTTTGTAGCTGATGATCAAATACTGTGTAAATAAGTCTACTGTGTTTGTAGCTGATGTTCCAATACTGTGTAAATAAGTCTACTGTGTCTGTAGGTGATGACTTTTTGATTTCATTATTTTTCAGGATCTGTTCAAGTCGGTTGCTAGGAAACTGTCACATAAGATTCAGTCCAACAAAAGATGTGACACACCTGAAAAAGGTCAGCTCAGATCTTATATTCATTTTATTTCTTTTCATTTGTTTTTATGGAACCCTTTTTTTCAAAAAAAGGTTTTTATGGTCTGTTCACTGTAAGTCATGGTTTCTTTTGAGTGGAATATTTCTTCTTCCTAGGAATTTATTGTGAAGAAAGTGTTATACATGCAATTGTGTTAGATCTAGAATCCGCTGTCATTATGATTGCATTCATTCCAGAGGGAAAAACATGTGAAAACAAAAGTCTTATCTTAACAATTCTCCTCCCATGAGATTTTACCAGTTGCAGAAAACATTCCATAGTTAGTTTGGGTTGGATATCCATGTCTGTAAAAAAAATAGAAATCCTAAAACATGTATCTAGAATATTTTCTCTGGCATAAAGGTTTTAATGTGTTCACTACACAATGCGTGGCCCAGTGATAGTAGTGCACTATGGAACAGCAAATTTTATTCTGTCATATCTAAAATTGTCTAAAAGCTTTTTATCTAACATGCACAAAAGTTATCTTGTGCCTCTGTAAACAATTCTGTATAGTTTACTTCTAAACCTGAATAAAGTGGTTTTAGAATTTTTGGAGGCATGTCCCAGTAGGTGTCAGCACTTTACAGAAAACCCTCGCTGCTCAAAGGTCATGAGTGCTGAGCATAAGCCAAATTTATTAGGCTTTCAGTAGTGTACAGTGACATCTCCATATAAGTGAAAGGTTTTGAGTGGAATACTTAAGAGCAATACAACCAACCTCTCATTTCTGTTTCTTTACTTTTGCTCTACACTACACACAACCACCTTTCAGTCATATGGTGACAGATAGTTTTATTACTGGAGTAGAGAACTTAGTTTCAAATGTACCTAGGAAGGGACCACTGGCCATAATCAGAAATCTGGCAAACTTTCAACTAAAGTCTCGGCTAGACTTGAACTTGCACTGTCTAGAAGTGAGAGGCTAAAAGAGCAACACTCTATCCATTTTGCCATAGTGGCCCCTCTCTTTTATCCTGACAATCTTACCAGCTATCAGTTGAGTTACAGAACAAATTCTATGTATAAAATCATATGTTATGTAACATTTTATCTTATCTTTTCAGTGAAGCAGGAGGCCAAAAGATTAATCAGAGAAATTTTTACCAGGCATCAGCACATCAAAGCCCTGGAGGACATTTCAAAGTAATGACTGGACGTCTAGTCTTTGTTGTGATGCATTCAGAGATATATCATAGTAAAGAAGGGTGACCTAAGTCATCAATGACTCATTGATATCATTCCATTACATCTCTGCTCACCATTCATTTTCTGTCATTTAAGTCTTTGTTTTTTGTGGATTTACTAAGTCTGCTTCAACCAAATTTGGCAAGCATAATCAGTAGGTTAAGTGGTATATCACTATTTAGGTTAAGTGGTATCAATTTATATGAAAATAGAATTAAAATAAATATCTTCTCCATTATATTTTGCAAGGTGCTATGAAAATTTGCCAATTATGTAATGTGCACAGTAGACAGTTCAATAGGAGGAACCCTTCTTGGATTACATTGTGTTGTCCCCCCAGATGATACTCTTGTGACTACCAAGGCCTAATGTGTCTGAATGTTGATTAAATAAGTTTGAAAACCAACTTATAGACCTTGTTGACCAAGATGACTAACTACTTCTAGATATCTTATAATCTTAGCAGCCATCAAAAAATGTAAAAGTAGATAAGTTATTCTGGACTTATGGATTGTTGTTAAGGTCAGCTCTGGACACAGCTCTGTAAAGGAAGAACATAGTTTGTGTCTGCCTGATCAGGATTTTGTAACTTGAGTTGTCTGTGCCACTCTACCATATATGTACTGTACACCATAATAAAGCCTGTAGGTGGCGCCACTTGTTCCTGTTAACATTTGTTACCTAACACTTATGTCTTTCATGTCTGCATTACTTTTGTATTTGTTGTCTCAGCTTTGTGGTATGTTCACCTTCTTCCCATTCTTTTATCTTAATCCAAGGTCATTCTCAAACTATGACTTGAAAGCTTATTTTGTTCATATTTCATTCAAGTATTGAGTGACTTAGATTTTGTTTCAAACAAAAATCGCCCCTCATAGGCAACATTTTTGCTAAACTGCTATTATAAGTTTGCCTAGGTTAAAGTTTGCCTTGGGGAGCACACAACAGTTTAGGCATGTAGTTTTCATTCTGTCCGATTGTCTGAAAACTTTTGGATATATACATGATTATATACCTTTGAATTGGTAAAAATTATGGCTTTTATATTTCACATGTATATTCTCTATGATTGAGTTAGGAAGTCTTTTGAACCTTGAATGGAAATGCAGTAACCATGAATGCTAACTTCCTTATGTAGGCGCTTTTGAGTGAAAAGAGGTTACAAATAAAAGGTGTCATATATACAAGATCTGTTACCTCGGTAATGTCTTCAGAGTCCACTCTTTACATCTGACCAGTGCATGACAAAATTGCTCTTTCGTTTCTGAATTTTTCTGAAAGTGAAGTTCATGAGTTTAAACTGAAAGACTTACAAAAAGAAAACTTACCCTTAAATGAAAATGGTTTATCCTAAAAGTTCAAGCTGAGACTAATCTGTTAAAGAGCCAATGTTCATAAAATGGTCATTTACAGCACAGGAGTTATGTCATCTTTTATAGATGGGTTTCCATTAGCATTATTTTCTAAGAGTTATTTCCCTTGTGTGTAAACATGGAAACTTTTCTTCTTTAAGAAACCAAATAATGAAAGAAACATCACAATTTTCACCAAAATTAGTTTTTTAGATTAAGGAAGACCTGAAAAAAAAGTTAATCCACAAAACAAGTTTTTAAAGCTATTTTAAGCTAAAAATACTTCAATTCATTTGGCTGATTTATGCAGGCAAATATACAGTACGTTGACTCTCAAAATGGCAGCTGAAGGGAAACAACTCTTGGAAAATAATGGTAATGGAAACCCATCCATATACATGCTGATTCTTTGTTATCATAGTTGTGGCGATGGGGTGGAGAGAGAGAGAGAGAGAGAGAGAGAGAGAGAGAGAGAGAAAGAAAGAAAATCAAATTGTACAAAATGTTTTCTTTGTTGTTGGCCAAGCATTATAATTTGAATTTTTATCAAATTGACTTTCTTTAGATAAAATACAAAATTTTTAATGCAGCTCAGTCTATAGACAAGTCTTATCCCAAATTACAATGAATCTGGAGCTTTCATTTTCAGATGGTTTTGTGAATGAGTGAAGGTATTGAATGGGACTTTAAACAAAACATGTACAACATCAACAGCTGTTCACTGTCTGGGCAGTGTGTGATATAAATAACTTGACAATCACTTGATCTCTTTGGTGCTTCCTTGGTGCTTTTAACTCTATGTTGCTTCCATTTATTGCTATATTTACCTCTATGCCAGTCATTGTGGTCAATTTCCTTTCATTTGTTTATCCAGGTCACATGTCGTGTATGTTTGATATTGATTTGCTGAGCTAGGTATTCCCTTGAAGGAGAATGTACATTCTTCATATCGTAAGGTTACAAAATGTGTACAAGGAGAGAGCACTTACAGTGAGAAATACAGCTACGGTAATGTATTGTACATGTATGAACATTTTCAAAAGATTTTTTTCAAGATTATGATAAGGAAAATTGAACTCTAAAACAAGTGTGTTATTAAAATGACTGTCCAGGACTTACCATCATACACATTAATCTTGTGTTCATGTCATGGTGCAGATATATAAGACAGGTTTCTTCCTTGTTGGGATGTAGATAGAGGAAGTTATTGAGATGTGTTAATGTATGGAATGTATGACAAATGGTGATTAAAAAGGTTGTTAACATCTTTGTGTTTTGTTGTAAGTTGAAGGAAATGCCTTTGAATTTAGTTCCCTGCCACCAAACCAGATTATGTTTATATTATCTGGTTCATCTGTCAATCAAGCAGTGGCTGACTGGACCTTTTTGTTGCTGTTGCATATTTTCAACTGATTTTTGTTTTGGTTTGTTAATATGTATTATAGTTGCAGCAGACAAATTCAGTCTAAGTTTTGTCCCGTTTTAAGCTCGTAATGGCTCCAAGACTTGTGCTAGAAGGAACCTCTACCACTCAAGCACTTGTTTATTTGTGTTTAAATCACTTTTATACAGTTAGTAATTTAAGGAAGGATTTTCTGCAGATAATGGCTTCATTTTCAAACATGATTTTTATATATAAATAGTGTCTGTATTAGGGTCTCCTATTTCGTGTGGAAGCCCTGTGGTATCTATTCTGGCTGCCATCATGTGGCTGAGTATAGAGAATATGTTGTAAAGCAAAAACAGAAAAAAGGAAAAACAAAATAAAACAACAAAAGCCTAGTCACTGCAGTGGCAGAAGCCCTATAGTTGCTCTTCCATCCAAAACATTGGTGTAATTTGAAACCAGTTGTATTGGTGTTTGTTTTATTTTGCATGATATGTAGGATGTGGCTGGTCGACAGAGGATGCTTACTACTCCTACACACCTGATCCCACCTCTTGTATAATCAGGGGTCCGTGCTTGCCCAACTCCTTATTTTGTATTCCTTATTGTAATTATGAGATCAGTCATTGTCCGTTTTCTTTACCTCCCCATGTAACTACTATGAGAAGGTGTGTCACATAGCAATAACGGTCATATATTTACTGGTTTATCTTATCTAGGCATCATGGGTAATTTACATATATGGACACATCCAGGATTCTATCTCCAGTTCATCTAGTTTAACATATCAAGATAACGATTTTTCCTTGACATGTGCTATACCTCCCAGAGCGGATATCTACCTTGTAACATGACTACATATTTGATAATATAAAAGATTTATCTCTGAAGTTTATTAACAAACCATCGTTCAAATAGTAACCAGCGTCTAAGGCCTTACATTGATTTATGTGTAGACATTTACCAGTCCTTGTCATTTATCATCCTATTTTCTGATAAAGTATTCAGACATGTCACATGATTTTTATTATCCTATCGAGGAGACAGTAATATTGGAGTTCAATGTCAAATATTGGGTTTTTTTTTGTAAAAAAAATTCCTTAGTGTAAGACAAGTATAGGATAGGTAAAATCAATGAGTCTAGGTCTATTGGTGGAACTAAGGTTTGGTTAAATTTTTGGTAATGCTACATATACGTGTAGAATACATTCAAAGAATGACCTTTTGTTTTGTTTCTGTAGTGCACATACACCCAGTTATGAATTTGAGCTTTGTACTGTATCTATTTTGGACACCTACATGTAAACCTCATACAACTCTATACTAGCAAAACACATGGCAGCTACCCGTATATGTTTCACGAGACCTTTCGTTATTACCTTTAATCAAATACTAACAGTGGTTAAAATAGAATTTTTAGCGTAACTGTTAAGTTGTTTATTGTAGAAGTGATGTAAATCAGTTGTGGACACTAAATAATTTAAACAACGTTTACGCTCATTAAAACATGCCATGATTCTAGAAATCTAAGTGTGAAAAGATATGATATTTGAACTCTTTACAATAAAACCTTACGAAGATGTAAAAAGGAGACTTCTGGGGGTATCAACGACTTCTGTTTTTCCAAACCTGATCTTTCAGCAAACTGTTGAAGTTCTGGCCGAAGGGAAGCAACTCAATATTAAAAATCAGGACACTTAAAAGAAACATCAGAAGAGAACATCAATTTGATATTGATAAAAATATGATTAAATTGATCTCAAGATGAATCCGCAGTGTTAGATAAATTTTATTTTATATTGTATCTCAGACTAATCATTCTTCTAGTCCCGTATAAATGAAGTGCATCCTTTCTCCAGCCTCAAAGAGTGCTTTATTTGATGATTGACGCTTCATCTTTGCCTCTACACCCGTAACATACATTTTAAATTGTTCCCTTCCTGCTGTCTCGTAACATCCTCTTTTAGTCATACAGTGGCGCATAGAATATCCTTGGAAAGAGGAAAGACCAAGTATCAACGAAGAAAGAACATCTGTGAAATTACGAACGCGGAAGGAATTTGATAGTTGTTGACGATTTATATTGTTGTTTGACATCCCACTCAAGATTTTTTTTTACCATATTTAGACGTCACTGAATATGGTCGAAGACGAAGAGTCACAGTTATAGCATGTGCTCGGCAGCAAGAACGTCATGCAGTATTACGGACACTGTGACGGTTTTTATTGTCTCGCTCGAAGACCAGCTAAGACCAACCGCCTCAAGCAGGATCGGTCTGAACAGTAGACGCCCTATGCAACAGGCATTATGATTAAAACGATAGGATCGTACATCTCTAATGAGGTACCAGTATAAATCACGAGAGAACCAGATAAAATAAACGAGATATATGAAGATGACGGAGATTAGATACGTACAAGTGGTGATGTATTTGCTTAAACCAATTTCCTGATGTCAGAAAGTACTTTTTGAAGGAACAACACATAAATCTCATATCAATCGATTTACCACTCATGTTTAATCAAACTCGGGTGCAGGTATTGTTGATAAGCGAGGACATTGACAAATATTTCAGATGTAGGCCTGACAGAAATCTGTCTGAATGTTTATAAACAGTGCACGTAGTCGACAGATCTTCAGGGGAAGACGATAACAAGAAAAAGAAAGTCTACTGTAAGTAATCGCTTTATTATGTTGGACTTGTACAAGAAAGAAATTAATTTCTGTTACAAAGTAATGACAGTATGGATGATATGCACAATGGAATTGCCGGTTTTGACGGATATAAGGAACGCAACATCCTTCCAGAAAAGCTAGTCCTGGTAATTTTCAAAACTGAAAAAAACTTCAAGAGAGAGCAAAATTGTACTAGATAGATCAGTGTTTACAATAAATATACCCAAATTTCCAAAGTCGCCGCGTATACGCTTGCACCTTTGGAAGTACTTCCGTCAAAAAGGGTTTCCGTCAAAATAGGTTACCCGATGATAAATTAAAAATAAGACAAGATATACAATTAACACCTCAAAAGGAATACAGTTCACTCAAACTGCTTGTAGGGAAAATTACCACAAAAATGGCATATGTTGTATACTGCTAACAACCAGTTTTGTTAACATTTTTCTTAGCTTTGGCAAGCAATACACAAAATCACTTATCTTAATGTTCCAGGTGACAAATGATTGAAATTACAAAAAAAATAATCAAAATGATTATGTTCTAAATTGTATAATATATATCTTTTAATTTATATAAAAAAGAACAATCATCAAATCATCCAAATTTATCCCAGAAAAGAATAAATGTATTTCAAAGAATATTTCATATGTTTGTTTTTGACATTATTTTCAGAGGACCAGTGCAACATGTCGCTAATCATTTTGCTGGTGGCTTTTCAATCACAGATTGTATTTGGAGATTGGAGCATTCAGACCTACCTTGGGAAAAGAGTGGACTTAATCTGTGATAGTCCAGAGGTCAACATAACATCCGAGGACAGAGGGGTCTGGAAGCTTCCATCGGGGTACACATTGGTAAATGGAACGGCCACAGCAGGGATTTACCTGGAAAACATGAAGGGGATAGATGGCTACTCCCTCGTCATCAGTGACGTCACGGCGGATCACAGAGGCGTGTATACGTGTGTTATCTATGGGAAATATAACGACACTCCCAGAACCTTCGTAATTCGAGCCTTGAATCTCGCTGGACCCCTTTATCACGACATGTTTGATAAGTACCAGTACAATCTTATACGCGGTGTTATTGCTTGTGTAGCGTTCCTTGTGGTACTCAATGGCTCATGGGCCACTTGTAACTGTATACTCCAGCGAAGGACAACTACAAAGAAGAATAAGAAAGACATTACACCCGGACAAACAAACGAGGCGTTTGACAAGGAGATAAAGTACTCAACTAAACTCTAATAATGTTACTCCGCTCACATTGTAATTGAAATACATGTAGAAAGTTTGTAATTGAAATACATGTTGTAGAAAGTTTTTTTTGTACATATTATCCATAATATTTATTCATTAATAACAATTCAGCAAAGTCCTCGCTGAAAAGGTGGTCTTATATTACATATATCTGCAGCCTTCATTGTTTCTAAATAAAAAAAGCGAAGGAAAAGGGACTACTTTTTTAGCCGGGCTTATTGCTGTTTAGAGCAATAGCTCGGCTATTGTCATCCGGTCCGAACCGGATGTTGACTGCAACACCGTCAAAATAAATTTCCGTGTGAAAGAGTAGTACGTACTATCAATCGTTTTAAAGACAACAAATACGCAAAATAAACAAAAATGAAAGCCGTTTGAGTTGAAAAAGTAAGGTTGTACTTCTCAAAAATTGTTATTTTCTGAGATTTCTATGTATGTATGTAATTTACTACTTTCATATCGGCTCTCGCGATATGCCTATTAACATTTACCTCTACCGACTTAAGACGCGTATGAATATTGAAAACTTCCGGTCAGAGAATCGGGA
>JACSZP010021090.1:1804-11895 GCA_016161895.1 Pinna nobilis
CAATCTACGCGTTAACATAAAATTTACAGGCTTCTGTTAAAACACCGATATTACATTAATCATTGATGAACACAGAGAACATGACAAATAGTCCGTACTTTCAATGTTAAGTGTGGTAGAAATTTTAGGAAGGGAATCAGATTATTTATAGATTTTTAAGAAGAGATGTTCTTAAACTTCATTTATGAGTTGGTTATTTAATTGGTATTTTCGGAGAACCTATTATGACAACCTTACTACCTTGATATATTGGTCTCATTTGCGGGGTGACTTTTTATTGGGGCCTAAGCTTTAGGGTTATATATGTAACAAGATACTAAATATCAGAACTATTGACCATGAAGTGATCTCTTTAGCGAGGTGATTTCCTACCAAATGGCACTATAATTATCATTCATGAGTTAAAAAAGCCTGTTTTTGTAATTCATTCTTTTAAAATGATGGTAACCTTCGTTGTGCTTATACTCGGCGCTAGACATTTATTTTGGAATAAATACTAGCATAGAACTGACCAGATCGAACACAATGGTAATTATAGAAAAGATCCGTCACGGTCTACCCTTGGAGCCTTTCACTAACACCAAGATTTCATTAAATCCCCGTGGATAGCTCTTTTCTTGGCACTTACCGATCATGAGAAGATGTGGCTTTATTTGTCGACAACGACTGTAACACAAGATTTCCGTTTTCACAAACTTTTGATGAAACGCTGTCTCACACCAGACTCGATCCCATTGCCGAAATACCTGAAGATAAGCTCCCCTCTGGCAGGACAATATCTACGCTATATTTATACCTGTGTGCGCACATTTCTTTAAAAACTTGCTTCGCGCTTTTATCATTTGTTTGAAAACGTACGCTACAGTTTATACATGTACGTCATCTAGAGTACCTGCGATAACGTAGTATTATTTTCGACCTATTGCAGTTTCGTCCCGTTTTGAATTCGCCCAGTCTCGTAATAATTTTATTGAATGAGTTTACTTTTTGTATTACCTTGTTTTGAATGTGCCCACTAACAATAAGGGTCGGCGTAAGAGGAGAAAATAAAACGGGAGTGAATTTTTTTCCTTGTAAACGTATAAATATTCTGATTCAAGACAATTACCGGTTACAATATAAAGTGCACAAATTTTATTTTACCTTTGAACAAAACAGGATCATTCCAAGAGTGGGACTCCTCTGGGAAACCAAACAATGTTATAATGCAGCATAAACTGTTATAAATATCAACTGAATTAAAGGACTACCTGTCTTATGTGAGTCTTATGTGACCTAAATGTATGGTTCCCAAAATGACTTTTTCCTATATGAATCACCTGAATTAAGAGACTACCTGTCATGTGTGACCCTTTTCGCTCCTGTGCTTGGGCGGTCTCTTAAAACAGGTTAAGACTTATTCATTAACAATAACAATATCAATAATTTCATTTTTTTGGATCTACTATACATCTCTGATAGAAGCTCAATTACAGAAATGTAAAAGGGCCTATACTTTTGTCAAGCAATATACAGCTTACATCTTATAATGGCAAAGGTATTATTCACCATGTTACTTTCTATCTTTAATGAAAGCACTTTATGCACCACGTGATATCCGACAACGTTTGTGCGGGACTGGTATATTCCTGAGACCGTTAAATTAGCTACGTAATATCAACGTTTGTTGTTTCAGGTTTTATACCTATTAGAGGTAAGCAAGGGACTCGGATATTTTGTTCGTTATTACCAGAAATACGTTTTCCCGACTTCGCTATTTCCGAAGTTCACTGTATTATGGATTTGGATTTCATTACGCCATCTTCATGAGATTACCCATGACTGACGGCCGTCGCTTTTGAACTCCGCTAGATTCCATCTACATTAAGTCATGGGTTCATTCAGAAAACGTATAAATCAGTACAAATATAGATGAAACCTGCTAACTAAACACCACATGTCACGTACCTTAAAAGTACACTTGGACCTGGTCAGTGCTGGACATGTGTCCGCATCATTCGCCACTTACAATGCATCGGTCATATCTGTTAACATGGCGGGAAATGAATGCAACCCGTAATTGTGTATTTTTGATTTTTTAAACGACAATATCTATACATTGCGTGCATATTTTTGTATTTTATCAGGTACATTCTCTAATGACGTGCTGGTGCAAATGTGATATTTCTATTTTTTATTTCTGTGAAGATGAAAAATGAGTCCAAATGTTTCATTAAGTTGGATCTACAAATCTAAGGAGGATACTTAATTCTGCATATTTTATGAATATCTGTAACTATAAAGATTGCTACGTAAATTTGAAGAAGTACCGAAATATATTTGAAAATCAAATAGTAAAAATATGACAAGTCTAGAATAATGACGGTCTCAACATGGACAGCAAATGCAAATCCATAATGGGATGGGACCAGGTGTCCGGAAGGAGTCAACGTTCCTTGCTGGCATGCCGCACCCGTCACAAATGTTCCGCGGAAACCATGAAATCCGGTAAAATGTAGATTTCGGTTAAAAAGTCCTTTGCTCTTGATCTGAAAACTTAAATGTAGTTGCATAGAACAAGTATGTCTGATTATCTGTGCCACAGCATTGTACAGCATTATTGAATTTTATGACAGCGCCTGATTGGTATCAATTGTTAACAAGATTGGGAGTTCATCTGGGGTTATGTCATATCATAATGGGAATGTCAGGGAGTTCTGATACGGCTGTCCTTCATTGGTCATAAAATGTAACCACTACTGTCAATGGCCTCTGTCATGTAGGGCTCTGCTTTCCTGAAAATTCTTTAATTATTAACACCATAGATTCAAGCACACACGAAGGGAGAGATTCCTATTTGGATAATCTGCGTACGAGCTACACGACAAATGTGATTTCTACTTCCAATCGTGGCCGAGTAGTTAGCGTGTTCGACTTCGAATCGATGGGTCTGGGGTTCGAATCCGCACAGCTCCACTCCGCACTTAACCGCCCCTGTCATTCAGATTAGATAGTAAATACCGAGGTCCTGTGTCAAAGAAGGTGTTGGCACGTTAAAGAACCCTCCCTGCTCTACAGCCATACGTGCCGAGCATAGGCAAATTTTGTCGCTCCTCACCGACACACAGTGACGTCTCCATATGAGTGAAATATTCTTGAGCGGAACGTTAAACAACAATACAACAACACCAACTTCCAACTTTACGAGATATCTAAGTAGCGATACCTTTTTTTGTTGACATACACGGCTATAAATTTGCAGGTTGTACGTACAACATGCCAAGGAATGTTTAGCAGGAGTTGCTTACCCTTCCGGAGCACCTTAACTCACCCTAGTTTGTGGTGGGGTTCGTGGTTCCCAATTTTTCGGTTTTACACGGCTTGTTGTGATGATAGCTGTTTGTGTTGTCATTTTTTTATTTGGCCATGATAAGAACATGTGTATAACATATTGTCACGACTACATATTTTCAACGAGTCGTCAATGTGACATTTTTCAACGGTCACCGAGTTAGAGTGCTTGGTTACTGCCTAGATAATTCCGTAACAGGAAACGATATTCAATGGAAAAGATTGGTATGTTTTAATCGATTAAAAAGCATCTAGAACAGTGTTATAATCGTAGGAGACGTCTAACATATAACACTTTGACACGATATATAAGATCTTATTGAAAAGCTTCTTAACAAGAAAAACGACAGTTCAGAAGAGAAAACAAAACATCTCAGCAGAAAAAAGGGAATAACAATACGTCATCACAGCATGGGATAACAAAGAGATTAATTAACAATGTTTTAGAATTTAAATTGGTAACTAGTTTTGATATTACTCTCTCACGGACTGCAAATATCTGCTTGGGATTAAAATATTTCAGCGCATGACTTATTCAACGACGGGCTTATATAATGTACTAGTCATGTTTGTTTCAGTGCAGAAATGTTAAATAAAGAGGCATAAATAGTTTGTTTATCGTTGGTTGTTGACATGAAGAGATTGAAGTCTCAAAAGAGGTCACCCGGGCTTTACACAAAAATGCTAATATTAAACTGCTCGTAATCGTAAGTTAGCAATTTTTTTTCAATAATTCATATCATCTATATATTACAAAACTTTACCACCTCTGAGTATTTTTTTTCTGTCCTTTGGATGAGACAGGGGATTTTGATATTATTCCCCACACTTGGCAGTGAAAGACAAAGTTTACCGTGAAAAGATTAACAGAATCTATCTCCATTGACCGGTGATAATAGACAATTCTCCCATCTTTCGCATATTTATCTCCCGTTTTCACGGGCAAGATTTCCCCCTATATAACCCCTATATGGTGTTGACAAGCTACACGCGCTACTCCGGAAGTGTAACGTCACTATTTTCATGAAGTCACACTCGGTTGCATCAAACGTAAACAAAACTGCAGCAATTTCATACAAACAAGAAATAGTATTTCAAAGTTGCGACACATTTAATAATAACTAGATTTATTCATAAAATTGAACCAAATATATTTATTGTGTATATTGTATGCCGTTGTATACAACGTTTTGATGTACTACTTTAAAGTGTGGGAGTTTAAGGGTGTAATAAAGGTCAGCGGTGAGGTTCATTTGCATGTCTAGGCTGTATTCTTACACCCTTTTCCTTTCATTATATTTTCAGATGGTTAAAATATAAAATATATTAGATGATATGATGAAAATAATCATCTCCTCCCTTGAGGGTATGACAGAAGAATCTCTGTCCTCGGGATAAGCTTCTTGAAAATCAAACCCTCGGGTTTGATATACCAGAATCTTATCTCTCGGACAGAGATTCCTCTGTCATACCCTCAAGGGAGGGACGATTCTATTAAACCACTAACCCGAGTGTCAAGTTAACTTAGTTCAAGTCGAGGTATGCCGAGACTTGGACCAGTTAACTTGACACGAGGGTTAGTGGATTTCTCGGTCATCACCGGGCAACAGAGATTGATTATTTTTCTCCCATATATTTATCTTTATCAGAGAATTAATTTGTTTTAAAACTAGTGTAGTATTATAACTCCACACAGTAAAAACATTCAGAGAGCTCAAGGCGTTACGTCACTTCACCGTCATTTCTATTACGGCGCGTGTCGATTTATCATTTTGCACTTCCTGTAAAGATATATCATTGAAAATGGGAGAAAACTGTCTCTCCCGAGGAAAAGACAGCTAGCAAGCGCTATGACGTCACAAATAGAATTTGATGGCTGAACGTTATATCAAACTCCGTAGGTACATGTACATACAATCTAGTCGTGGAAGTGTGGGAGAAAGAGAGTCAAGCATGGATCTGTTGAGTGGAAAATGAAATCTAAACCCTCGTGGTAAGAATCTGAAAGCTAACCCTCGGATTAGACAAACAGATTCTTATCACTTGGGTTGAGATTTACCTGTCCACTCATCACACCCATGTAAGATTCTATTAATCTTGTCACGGAAGATGTCGAAACTTTAAAGAACCTTTAGTGCTCAACGGTCTTAAACGTCTAATGTCCCACTCAAGATTCACGTCAACGAAGGCAGATGAAAGGCTGAAAAGATTTGTTCAGCACTTATTGCCGTTGAGCGGCAGTGGGTGATTTTAAGCGTGTGTGAAAGTATAAAATGGGTATTTGTTTAATCACTGTGACATTGTACCGACAGAAAGATTAATGTTTTATTTCGAAGAACGGAGTTCGTCTGTGATTTTCTGTCTTTCTATGTCAGAAAATTAGGTTAAAACAGGATTTGTACTCATTCCACTTCACTCTCTTATGTCTAGTAAACAATTAAGCATGAGGAATTTCTTATCTTGTCTCGTCATTCAGTAAGATGCATGCATTTTACATTTCCTTAATGGAGGTAGATTTAGAAAAAATCTCTATTTGTCAAAAATTAGGCCACGTTTATAAGAAACCCGCCATGATTGTAACTTGATTATCCGTTACTATGGTAACCTTAATTTACTTAATGGTGTGATGTATACAATTCAGGTGCTTCCTGTAACGGACTGTTATAAATGAAAAATCAGGATTTGTAATCATGAGAACGAGAGCCCCTACCTTACTCTAAATATTAGATCTTGACCAATTTAATAAAGCACTAACGTGTTTGTCAAACTTTGCACATAAAACTCTAGAGCGTCAATTATAGCTATTGTGATTAGATACTTCTATCGGAGAGCCTTCGAGTTAAGTTTCATTATCGTTCCACAAAAGGGTCATTTCAGTAATGGCGAGGGATTGCGTTCCATAAACTTGATTCTTGATGAACACATTGAGGTCAGTCCAAGTTGTAGTGCTCCTTACCTCTTAAAGTATTTTAGGCAAAAAATAGTCTTGATCTGTGTCAAGTTGCATGGGCAGATGCTTACAAAATCAACCAAATCCGGTATAGATATGTCTGAATATCTTCCATGCTTCCGACGTTTGATAAGAGTACTTTATAATTTCTTTTAGAAAATTGCGTCTTGGATATGCATAGAATACAGATATAGAAATTTTGAGAGAAAATAAATAGTAGATAAAGAAAAAAATCCAGATTTGCTAGGCATGTAAATTTCGAATAGAGGTTGCACGCCGGGTGCCTCGCGTGGAGCTGAAGTTACTCAAACTTCCGGTAAACCTGAACTCACCCCTTTTTATGAAGTTTTTTGTGAGGTTCTAGTCACTTTTTACGTCTTGTTCTGTGGATTCATCCTTGTAGTATTGTTTCTGTTTGTTTCGGCCATTGAGTTGTCTGTCTTTCTTTTTTTTTTTTTATTCTTGACATTTTCATCTGTCTTTTTCTCCATTTTATCCAATTTCACTTCTTATCATGTTGTTTGCCTTCAGACTAAATAACCTACTATTTTTGACATAACATAGTGTCACTGTTGGACTTCATATTTTGCATTTATCTCCCCTTGGTATCTTCTACAGTCAACTTTTTTACACATACTGTGTCGTTTTTACCGTATAATCTTAAAAACATGAAAACCAGCTGCGAACTTAAGTGACAAGGACTATTGCGATAAAGGTCACTCGTAGTTCGAGAGTGCTAGAATTTTCGTATTCATTCTTGTCAAATTTAAATTTCGAATCGACAAAATTTGTTCAAAATCTGAATTTTATAATTTCCAGAAATTCAAGAAAATCAGATTTCATTACAAGTCAGTATACTCCTTGATAAATATACAAACACAAAGAATTGAAAATTTGTTCACTTACAAATAAGAAATTTAATCGTTATTTTTTTAATGGAGCCTGTACCTCTCGCGGCCGAAGAACCATACAATTTTGGGGTAATCTTCAAAAACATTTCTGTTTATCTTTAGATCTTTACACCGTCCATTTTCTTTTTAAATGTAAGCTTAAAACTAACAAACATTAAACAAAAAATTGTTCTTTAACAAAATATTATCGTTTCAAATCCCTGTTTATACTATTCGCTATATGTATAGAATGCTTCATCTGTTTACTCAATCTTCATACCAGGATAACACTTGTCGCCACCCCGTTTGTACGACATTCTTCTGTGTGTTATCTTGTTTACATGATTATATGAATGAGGTTCAATATAGAAATTCTTACTGAAAAAGAAGACAGGGTTCGAATCTGCGCTGTGCACTTATCCTAAAGGCCCCCACACACGTAGAGAAGTCGCCGCGTGGCACTTACCCTGCGCCAGATTCTCATCCTCTGCGGGCAGATTTACGTGAGATTTTGGTCAGAAGTGCCACTAAGCGCAATATCTATGGTGCTTGAAATTTCGGCTGCATGAGGCCAAAGTCTCTGCGTGCACGGGTACTGTGAAGTATCGAATAATAAGCCTGTGAAATATGGAATATTCGGTTATGTAATCTATGGGATCAGCTTGTTGCTGTTTAATGCGTGCGCTTTGCTTATCGTCTTAAAAAACAAGAAAAAAACCCAAACAAACAAAAATATCCATACGGTATCAATGGAAAGCAACATTACATGGTTATTATTGGTAAGCTTTGGCCTTTCTTACGAAAGATCTTACGATAGAAAATACTCCTGCTGCAAGTGCATGGAATTTAGATATACATGTATAATATATTATATTAAATTGTTATGTACGTTATTTTTTTCTTTTTGGTTTCAGTTTGAGAAATACTGAAATTTGAAATTGAAATCGTGAGACTGAATATTAGTTTAGAATTTTATCGTAAATATAAATTTATGTACTGTCATGAAATTTGTTTTCGTTGTAGATGGTGTTATACTTTGTTTTCAACGTCCATTCACTTGAAGAGGTCAAGGCTAGTGCTTGGCACTAGCGGGGCTTCGAATTTTGCTGTTTCGTCTTAACGTTTTAAGTACAGAAATGTGCCATAAGTATGTCAACAAGTGTCATTTCTCATTGCGTCCTATGTTAAACGAACATTGTTTTAGCATCAGTCACAAAGTTATGTTTTCATCAATCCATTTAAAATTTCATATGATTACAAGAACTTTGATTTATTTTCACCTGGTTTTGGGTTACCTTTCTTTGAAGCTTTATCTCTGAGAAGTCAAAAATTTCTTTTGCAACAGGTATTTTGTTGACGTTATATATAATATGAACAAAGAAGAAAATGACGCTACAGATTTTGTGTAACTTGCAGTTTTCATTAAAAGAAATTGTCAGATTCCAAACCAGTTTAGAAAGATAGTCTACAGACTTTGAAACAAATGTTCACGGGTTTATAAGATTTCATTTAATTTGTGATTCAGGGTGATTTTTTAATAAAAATAATTTACCATAAAAATGAATGGAAAAATGACTTTGATGACATACGTTTGGCACATGAGTATAATTACACTGAACTTTTATATGTATTCTACAGAAGTACGATAGAACTAAAGGCGCAACCTTCAGGTTATGTAAGTTGGTATAGCACTCTTTCATTTAAACCGCGTTAAGTGTAATGGAATTGGAAAATATCAGTAACGAAATTGACCATCTTAAACGGAAATTTCGCAGCCGTCTATCAATTTAACTATAGAAAAATCGCTAGGAAATCTTTGTGTTGACCTAGAAAACAAATATACAAAAATCGTTAGTAGAAATATTATGTTTCACTCGGTTACAATGGCGAACAGCAAACTACTGTATCGGCAAAATTACTTCCCAGCCCGATAAAAGTGCCATTCACAAATTCAACATTGAGTTGGAATAGCAATCTCCTTCGCTTACACACGCAGCAAAAGTAATACTTTACTATAATACTATTCTTGTGATTGCTTATATTCAGCGATTCGCCTAATTTTTTTCTCGGTAAATGCTCGATGAATACTTGATACAAAATTACTTATTTGATAGAGAGCTGGGCGTAAATAGCTTATGGATAACAGAAGCTCTTGTTAATGATGAATCTCTCTCTCTCTTTCTCTCCTCTGTCTCTCTGATACAAGTATATCCATATGAAAAATAATTTTTATGGATTTATTTTCGGTATGTATATTTGTATTTCATTACAATACAGAGGGAAACTACTTCCAATTACGTGTATTTTTTGCGACATGAATGGAATATGAATACAACATTTCACATTATCAACGGCAGTTAACGTTTCAGTGACATTTGTTGTATTTTTACAAATTTTATATGATGCTAAAGCAAGTATTGACATTATTCGCAAGACTCTATATCATTTAATAGATCCGGATATTGATTAATGAACACCTCGTTCTTGGTTTCAAATATTACATTATAATTGCATAGTTTATTTTCGCTTAAGTAAATCATCATCAAATCGGCATCAAACTGGTGTTTATAAGTTCCTAGAATGAAGGCTCACCGACACAACAACATTGTTTGCAATAATGATGTATTAATTAGTATTACGTTGTGTCGCCGTAGCCTAGGGATTACCGCGTTCTTCTGGTCGTGAGGTTCGGTGTTGGAGCCCAAGACACGCTTCGGTTGTCTGTCACCGTCTTTAAGATGAGACAGTAAAATCCGAGTTCCCTTCTCATAGCTGGTGTCTGCACGCTTAAGAACACTCTCGGTTCTACGGTCATAAGTACTGAACATTGTTGGCCGTCCGTCTTTCGGATGAGACTGTAAAAACCGAGATCCAGTATCACAGTAGGTGTTGGCACGTTAAAGAACCCTCCATGCTCTACG